>SJXQ01004600.1:0-14143 GCA_006408695.1 Aepyceros melampus | reverse complement strand
TTTGAACTGTGGTGTTAGAGAAGACTCTTCAGAGTCCCTTGGACTGCAAGGAGATCCAACCAGTCCATTCTGAGGAGATCAGCCCTGGGATTTCTTTGGAGGGAATTATGCTAAAGCTGAAACTCCAGTACTTTGGCCACCTCATGCAAAGAGCTGACTCATTGGGAAAGACTTTGATGCTGGGAGGGATTGGGGGCAGGAGGAGAAGGGGACGGCAGAGGATGAGAAGGCTGGATGGCATCACTGACTCAATGGACCTGAATCTGAGTGAACTCCAGGAGTTGGTGATGGACAGGGAGGCCTGCCGTGCTGCAATTCATGGGGTCGCAAAGAGTCGGACATGACTGAGCAACTGAACTGAACTGAAAATTGAAAGGGGGCTGTATGTCTTGAGAAGTATAAGCTGGAACAAGGAATTATCTGAAACTGAACTGACCCTACATTGCCTACAACAACTGCAGAGCTGCAGAGAAATTCGTAGATATATTTTTAATATTATCATTCCTTAATTTTTAATTTTTTTTCTTTTTAAGTCATTTATTACTCAAGTTTCATTTTTAATAAGCTACTATTACCTTGAAAAAAAAAAGACCCTAATTTTAAAACAAATTTCATATATATTTTTAACAATTTTTGTGATTTGGATTTGTTTTTTTAGTATTGTATTTTTGAGAGTCTAACCTCTACTCTAGATTTTTAATCTTTGCTTTTTGGTATATGTTATCAATTTTGTACCTTTAAGAATCCAATCTTCAGTAGCCATTTTTACTTCGGAGAGTGATTACTTGCTTGATTGGCCTTTTCCCCTTTGACTCTACTTTTTTTCCCCTAGGTCACCTCTATGTCCTCCCTCCCTCTTCTCTTCTCTACTCAACTCTGTGAATCTCTTTGGGTATTCTGGGCTGTGGAAAACACTTAGGGAACTGATTACTGGCTAGATCTGCCTCTCTCCTTTTGACACCCCCTCTTTTCCTCCTGGTCATTTCTGTCTCCCTTCTCTTTCTTCTCTTGTCCATGTAACTCTAGGAACCTCTCTGCGTGTCTCACTGTGGAGAATCTTTTCACCATTAGCCTAGATGTTTTATCACTGGTGCAGTATGGATGGAGAAGCCTTGAGGCTACTGTAAGAATAAGACTGAAAGCCAGAGGCAGGAGGCTTAAATCNCTTTATCCTCCTGGTCACTTCTGTCTCCTTCCTCCCTCTTTTATTCTTTATGTAACTTCATGAACCTCTCTGGGTGTCCCAGGCTGTGCAGAGCACATAGGGATCTGATAACTGGCTAGATTTCTCTCTCTCATTTTGAGTCCTCCCTCTCCTTGCCCTGGTCACCTTTATCTCTCTCATTCCACTTCTCTTCCCCATGTAACTCAGCAAAACTTTCTTTGTGTCATTCACTGTGGAGAATCTCTTCTCCATTAATCTAGATGTTTTTATCATTGGTGCTGTATGGATGGAGAAGTCTTGCGGCAGTAAGAATAAGACTAAATATCAGAGGCAGGAGGCTTAAATTCAAAACCTGATAATACCAGAGAATTCCTCACTCTAGGGAACATATAACAATAAGATTTCATGCAAAATCCTCCATAACTACACTGAAACCAAGCTCCACTCAAGAGCCAACACGTTCCAGAGCAAGACATACCACAGAAATCATCCAGCAACAGAGGAACATAGACTTGAGCTTTAATATACAGGCTGCCCAAAGCCACACCAAACCCATTAACATCACAAAACTCACTACTGGACATTTCATTGCATTCAAGAGAGAAGTCCAGCTCCACCCACCAGAAATCCGATGCAAGCTTCCCTAACCAGGAAACCTTGACAAGCCACTCATCCAACCTCACCCACAGGGAGGAACCTGCACAATAAAGAGGAACCACAAACGGTCAAAATACAGGAAGGCCACTTCAAATACAGACATCTAAACAAGAGGAAAAGGCAGATAAATACTCAGAAGGTAAAGGAACATGATAAATGCCCACCAAATCAAACAAAAGAGGAGAAGATAAGGAGTCTGCCTAAAAAAGAATTCTGAATAATGATAATAAAAATGATCCAAAATCTTGAAAACAAAATGGAGTTACAGATTAATAGCCTGGAGACAAGAATTGAGAAGATGAAAGAAATGTTTAACAAGGATGTAGAATAAATAAAAAAGCATCAATCAATAATGAATAGTACAATTAATGAGATCAAAAACACTTTGGAAGAAACCAACAGTAGAACTACTGAGGCAGAAGATAAGTGAGGTGGAAGATAGAATGGTGAAAAATAAATAAAGCAGAGAGGAAAAAAGAAAAAAAAATAATTATAAGAAATGAGGACAACCTCAGAGACCTCTGGGACAATGTCAAATTCCCCAACAATCAAATCATAGGAGTCCCAGAAGAAGAAGACAAAAAGAAAGGCCATGAGAAAACACTTGAGGAGATAATAGTTGAAAACTTCTAAAATGAGGATGGAAATAGCTACCTAAGTCCAAGAAACCCAGAGAGTCCCAAAAAGAATAAACCCAAGGTGAAACACCCCAAGACACATATTATCAAATTAACAATGATCAAACACAAAGAACACATATTAAAAGCAGCAAGGGAAAAACAACAAACACACAAGGGTATTCCCTTAAGGATAATAGCTGAACTTTCAATAGAAACACTTCAGGCCACAAGGGAATGGCAAGACATACCTAAAGTGATATAAGAGAAAAACCTAAAACCCAGATCACTGTACCCAGCAAGGATCTCATTCAAATACGAAGGAGAAATAAAAAACGTTCCAGACAAGCAAGAGGTGAGAGAATTCACCACCACCAAACCAGCTCTTCAACAAATACTAAAGGATCTTCTCTAGACAGGAACACAGAAAAGGTGTATAAGCTCAAACCCAAAACAGCAAAACAAATGGCAACAGAATCATACTTATCAATAATTACCTTAAATGTAAATAGGTTGAATGCTCCAACCAAAAGACAAAGACTGACTGAATGGATAAAAAAACAAGACCCCTATATATGCTCTCTACAAGATACCCACCTCAAAACAAGGGACACATACAGACTGAAAGTGAAGGGCTGGAAAAAGATATTTCACGCAAATGGAGACCCAAAAAAAAAAAAAGGCAACAGTAGCAATACTCATATCAGATAGACTTTCAAATAAAGGCTGTGAGAAGAGACAAAGAAGGACACTACATAATGATCATAGCGTCAATCCAAGAAGAAGATATAAAAACACAGGAGCCCCACAATATGTAAGGCAAGTGCTAACAAGTATGAAAGGGGCAATTAACAGTAACACAATAATAGTGGGAGATTTTAATATCCCCCACACACCTATGGATAGATCAACTAAACATAAAATTAGCAAGGAAACACAAACTTTAAATGATACAATGGACCGGTTAGACATAATATCTATAGGACATTTCACCCTAAAACATTGAATTTCTCCTTTTTCTCAAGTGCACATGGAATCTTCTGCAGGATAGATCACATCCTGAGCCATAAATCTAGCCTTGGTAAATTCAGAAAATTGAAATGATTCCAAGCATATTTTCTGATCACATGCAGTAATATTAGATGTCAACTACAGGAGAAAAACTATTAAAAATTCCAATATATGGAGGCTAAACAACACGCTTCTGAATAACCAACAAATCATAGAAGAAATTAAAAAACAAATCAAAATCTGCATAGAAATGAATGAAAATGAAAACACAACAATCCAAAACCTGTGAGACTGAGTAAAAGCAGTGCTAAGGGGAAGGTTCATAGCAATACAAGCTTACCTCAGGAAACAAGAAAGAAGTCACATAAATTACCTAACTCTACACCTAAAGCAACTAGGAAAGGAAGAAATGAAGAATCTCAGTGTTAGTAAAAGGAAATAAATCATAAAAAAATTGGCACAGAAGTAAATGCAAAATAAAACAGACCATAACAAAAATCAACAGGATGAAAGCTGTTTCTTTGAGAAGATATATAAAATAGACAAGCCATTAGCCAGACTCATTAAGAAACTAAGGGAGAAAAATCAAATTAACAAAATTAGAAAAGAAAACGGGTCATCACAACATACAACAGAGAAATACAAAGGGTCATAAGAAACTACTACCAGCAACTATATGCCAATAAAATGGATAACTTGGAGGTAATGTAAAAATTCTTAGAAAAGTATAACTTTTCAAAACTGAACCAGAAAGAAATAGAAAAATCTTAACAGACCCATCACAAGCATGGAAATCAAAACTATAATCAGAAACCTTCCAGCAAACTAAAGCCCAGCACCAGACAGCTTCACAGCTGAATTCTACCAAAAACTGAGAGAACAGCTAACACCTATCCTACTCAAACTCTTCCAAAAATTTGCAGAGGAAGGTAAACTTCCAAACTGTTTCTATGAGGCCACCATCACCCTAGTACCAAAACCTGACAAAGATGCAACAAAAAAAGAAAACTACGGGTCAATATCACTGATGAACATAGATGCAAAAATCCTTAACAAAATTCTAGCAAACAGAATCCAACAACATATTAAAAAGATCATACCTCATGACCAAGTGGGCTTTATACCAGGGATGCAAGGATCTTTAATATCCACAAGTCAATCAACATAATACACCATACTAACAAATTGAAAGATAAAATAACATATGACTATCTCAATTGATACAGAGAAATCCTTTTGGAAAATTAAGCATCTATTTATGATAAAAACCCTCCAGAAAGTAGGCATAGAAGTAACATACCTTAACATATTAAAAGCCATATATTAATCCCACCGCAAACATTATCCTCAATGGTGAAAAATTGAAAGCATTTCCCTTAAAGTCAGGAACAAGACAAGGGTGCCCACTCTCATCACTACTATTCAACAGAGTTTTGGAAGTTTTAGCCACAACAATCTGAGAAGAAAAAGAAATAAATGGAATTCAGATTGGAAAAGAAGAAGTAAAACGCTCACTGTTTGCACATGATATGATCCTCTATGTAGAAAACCCTAAGGACTCCACCAGAAAATTACTATAGCTGCTGCTGCTGCTAAGTCGCTTCAGTCATGTCTGACTCTGTGTGACTCATGGACTGCAGCCAACCAGGCGGCTCCTCCTCCACCCATTGGATTTCCCAGCAAGAGTACCTTCTCCTACTAGAGCTAGTCAATGAATATAGTAAAGTTACAGGATATAAAATTAACACAGAGAAATCCCTTGCATTCCTATACACTAACAATGAGAAAACACATTAAGATATATTAAGGAAACAATTACATTCACCATTGAGATGAAAAAAAAAAAATAAAGTACTTAGGCATAAATCTACCTAAAGAAAGAAAAGACCTATACATAGAAACTATAAAACACTGATGAAAGAAATCAAAGATGACACAAATAGATAGAGAAATATACCATGTTCATGGATTGGAAGAATCAATATAGTGAAAATGAGTATAAGATACAAAGCAATCTATAGATTCTATACAAACACTATCAAGCTACCAATGGTATTTTTCACAGAACTAGAACAAATAATTTCACTGGGATGAACAAATAATGCACTGGGATGACCCTAAGGGATGGGATGGGAAGGGAGGTGGGAGGGGGTTCAGGAAGGGAACCCATGTACACCCATGGCTAAGTCATATCTATGTATGGCAAAAACCACTACAATATTTTAAAGTAATTAGCCTCAAATAAAAATAAATGAATTTAGAAAAAAGAACTTAAAAAAAGAGAAAGGACAGCACATGCAGGGGGTCTTTCACTCTTATTGATTTTAAATCAGATTCAGTGACTGACTTTGAATCATCAATGGGGTCTCCCAGGAGTCAGAGTGCCAGAAAGATTTAATTAGGGAGCTGCAGTCCAGATAAAAGATAACATATCATTGAGTTAAAATTTGAATTCAACTTTTTTGATGCTGATGGTGAAACTCTGTGTTTTAGTTGTTTCTAAAAATTTTTCTGAAGACATACAGGATTCTTATGGGCAGAGACTGCCTTATGTATCTCCATATTTGATTGACTATTCCTTGGATCTTTTAAAACATTTCAAAATTAAAGTTAACACCAAATTAAATATTTCATACTCTTTCTTTTAAACCATGATAAACTTGTAGAATTTGGACTAACAAAAGACTTTATTGGAGAAGAATGTTTTATGACTGTAGTTATTTTGAAATCCTAGCATATGGTGATAATTAAAAGACCAGCTTTTACTCAGTCTTATATTAGTACTTATGTAAAAATTCTCTGTACAGACTTCCATGACTGTCCAGTGGTTAGGACTCCATGCTTTCACTAGAAGGGCACAGGTTCAATTCCTTTTCAGGGAACTACACTTCCAAAACCTGCATAGCCTGTCCCCCCAAAAAATTCTCTTTGGGTGATGATTCTGTTTGTAATTTGCACTGAGATTGGGCCACCACCACTGCCCTTCCTTTGGGAATACATTGCTTCCAAAATTTTCTTAGCAAAAAGGTGGCCTAATCATTATATGGTTTGTTCCCTCCAAACATTTTAGTCCCTGGGAGTGCTAGTTGTGGGTTTTATATGTATCAGCATTTTGTGCCTTCTGAGCACCTTTAGCAGACACCATAGGTGAGTGATGCAACAATCCCCATTATGAGGTAGGTGCCAGGAGGTGATTTCTGCCTGCCTTTCTCAGGGGGCGTTTCACATTCACCACCCACCATGTGACAACCTCTTCCTATCTGGGTCTGGCAATCTAGACCCTAATGTTATTCCACATCCCAAACAAAGGCAGTAACACCATACCGCTACTCCTTGCCCTTGAAATCAAGTGTTAAGCCGGGTTATCCATCTTCAGTACAGACTCCTGACCCAATCCAGACCTCTAATCTCTGGCTAACTGGGGACCTGAGGGTCGTCTGTTCCCCAACCTCTCAGGACCCCATATCACTCCCATCTCCAGTGTCCACCTCTTCTCTTCTTTCCCTCCCTTCCATCAGAAAATTCACACACACAATTATCTTTTTACCATTTGATGTTTATTTTAATTGCAGCCATCAGTTTACTATGCTAGTGTGAGAGTCTTTTTTTGGTTGGCCATTTCTAAGAAAGCAGACCTCTGGAGACAATTCTAAACTGTTTGACCTTTTCTATTCAGTTACTGGCTGCCCAGGTTGTACTTCTCCAGGGTCTCTTATTCTGGGGTGGCTGAGCTTATCTTCTCTTTTGATTCTGCCTCTTTCTTTGACTCTGCCTCATATTTTGGTACCATTTCCGGCTTTGATTCAGTTTCTTGCGTGCACAGGAACAGAAAAAACAGTTTGGTTTTCTTGTTTTGTTCACCTTCTTCGACTAAGTGGCATATGATTGGATTTTCTTTCTCAAGGTTCCTTGTAGAGGTCTTCTGACCCTCATGGTCATATTTCGTGCCTGGAAAGACAAGACAAGGGTATTAGTTTTGAGGAAAGAAAATGAAAACTGAGTTGGAAGGGAGATCTCATGAAAAGGGATGTGGGCTGATGAGGACTTTTGTGCCAGGCAGGGGCAGTGTAGAGGTCTTGGGCAGCAAAGTCAATGTAGAACATGGGGAGCTTAGTTGGAATCGTCTTACCTTCACACTGCCTCTGTACCTCCGTTGACAAAGGGTCTTCTTTTTTCCATTCATCTTTGAAGCAAACCGCATTGCACTCTTCTTGACTGCCGTGGCTTCCTGGTTACCTTAGTCAGGATGATGCCAAGAAGTGGCCTAACCTAGAATCTCTGCCTCTGACCTCCCTATTTATACCCTTTCAGGACAATGAGGAGCCACACCCTTCAATCTGATTGGTCAGTTAGGCACTACCCCAGCCAATAGTAGCTTGGGGGGCTTAGACATCGCAATGTACCACTGTGCCCATCAGCATGGGCTAGTAGATGCTGAGGGAGGCCATGATATAACTTTTCCACTGCTGACACCTCTGTGTGTCTGATTCTGGGGAGTGGTGATTCAGGGGCATGATGTTTCTCCTCATGACCTTCAAACTTCCTTTCAGTTCCCTTTATCCTTTAATTTATATGTGCCACTTCAACACTCCTGCTTCCTTCATCCCTCTATAAACATCTGCCAAACGCTTTCTGTCCCACTTCAGCCTTTCAGAGTACTCTAATCACTTCATCTCTAGACCACCTTCTGCCTGTCGGGGGTTCCTGAGGGGCTTAAGGAACTTAAGAGCAAACACTTAATGTGGAAAAAGGTAATTAAGAACAAGTTGGGTGTTTTATCTACTGTGATGAGCTTTAGTGACCCCTAGACTTGGTGAATCCTCAGTCTGTTGCCCAAAGTTTAATACACAATCTCCATAAGATTACACATCAGAGCAAAAACAGTTTTAAATGTCTCTTCCACTAAAATTTTTTGGGACACTTCAACTCTCATACTGAGCAAGGAAACTCAACTTGCCCCATCTACCAGAAATATATTCCTGATTTTTTTTTTAAAAGGAAGGTGCTCAAAGTCAAGAGTCTACCACTGTATCACTAAGTCTTGACTAAATCACTTCCCCAGTCATCCTTCCTTGACAGTTATCAGTAGGTAGGCCCATTGCAGTGCTGACCAATAGCTGAAGGACAAGTACCTGTAGGTAGCTCACTGATAGTGGTTGCTTGTGGGTGGGGCCAGTGAGGCACTGACCAATGGCTGAGCAACTCCTGTTGCCTTGTAACAGGATGTGAGTAATAAGGCACAGCAATGGCTACCTGCAAAGGGCTGTGCTCATGCTGCTCTGTTACATAAGGACACTTTGGGTCCAGTGTGCTGGAATCTTTTTGATTGACTCCTTTCCAACCTCAGATTTTGATTTCACATAATTATTTAACTTTTGTATATCATTCTTTTCATTATATTCCCAGGCATACCTGTCACCAGTGCTTATCTCTATGCCCCTCCAACAGCTGCCACTTGATCACATGCTCAGCATATAGTATAAATAGTTCAAAGCCAACAAGAATGTGAAGTCCAGCCCACTTTGAAAACTACTTTGACAAACCTTAAATTCACAATGATTCTTATTCTATTTACAGTGTAACAGAGCAGGATGAGCACAACCCTTAACAGTTAGCAATTGGTGTGCTTCATTTCAACCAACCCTGTCCCTAGGCAACAGGTGTTGCTCAAACATTGCTTGGTGCCTCAGAGGGCCCAATTCACAAGCAGCCAACTGTCAATGAGTGACCATTAGTTGTCCTGCTTAGTTATTGGCCAGCACCACAGTGGGCCCTGCCCACAGGTTACTTACTGTCAATAAGGGGGCCATTGGGGAAGTGACTAAGTCAAGGGTGGTGTGGTGGTCATCAGGAGGAGACTGAGATAAGGGGCAGATTCAGGCCTTCTTCTGGAGGCCCTGGAGCTCACGCAGACTTGGGACAGTGGGTGAGCTGGAGGGCCCAGGGAATAGACTGGGAACTACATGTTGTAGGACTCCAGAGCCCTCACTATGGCCCTCCACTAGCCTTAGCTGAAGCCTCGAGAAGCACTGTACCTCTCCCCCATCCCTGTCTCTGCGACCTACTAGCAGTGGTTTTCTTTCTGGGTCTCAGTCTGTGACAACTGGTCTCCCCATTTGGATGCCCTGAGGACACTGAGGACCTATTGTGTTGGATGCCTATCTCCATCAGGGATGACAGATGGGCAGAGTGTGGGAACCTGGCACTGAAGGAGCTGCTGACTGAGATCTGCTCCCCCTTAACCAGGACGGGACATTGTAGGGTGAAAGCTATGCCTTGAGACTGCCCTTTCTTGTCAGGACAGAAAATAACATTCATCTGGTAGAGATTTATAGGAACATCATTATCTGACCATGACCTAACCTTAAGCACAAAAGGTATGACACCAAGAAGTCTGCAGCAACTTAGCACAACTCTCTAACATTTGCTTTTAAACACACTTACTGAAAACTTTCAGTAACTTTGGGTTCTTAGGGCATGAACCACCCATCTCCTTGTATGAATCTTTAATAAAACTTTCTCTGTTCCAAACTCTAATGTTAAGTTTTGATGGGCCTCATTCTGCATCAGGCACATGGACTTGCAATTTCAATAACAGTATTGTCTAAGGACAGACTTTGCCTCTCTTAAACAACAGCAGAGGCTGGCGAAGTGCTCACAATTATCCATAAGATACCCACTGACTTGGCTTGGCTAAACTTTAGCCAAGCTTCTGTCCTCTGAACTTCAGCTTCCCCCAAGCTTGAGCAAGCCCTAAGATGCAAATATTTCTGTCTCCCTTGACAGCTCATTCTGAGAATCAGCTCACTACAGAAAGAAACATTTCCTGTTAAACTGCTCCATCATGCTGTCTGTTCATCCATCCCCACCACTTGCCCCATCACTCACACACACACACACACACACACACACACACACACACATACACACATACAGATACACACACACACACACACACACACACGGTTCCTGCTGACCCTACTTATCCTTCCATGTTAAAGGAACATTTTTCTGTTCTATTTTGAGATGTGAGGAACTGTGGTCAAAACATATTCTCTATTGCAATCAGTTCACTTCAATGGCTCAGTCATTTCTGACTCTCTGAGACCCCATTGACTGCAGCACATCAGGCTTCACTGTCCATCACCAACTTCCAGAGCTTGCTCAAACTCAAGCCCATCAAGTTGGTGATGTCATCCAACCATCTCATCCTCTGCTGTCCCCTTCTCCTCTGGCCTTCAATCTTTCCCTGCATCAGGGTATTTTCCAATAGTCAGTTCTTTGCCTCAGATGACCAAAGTATTGGAGCTTCAACATCAGTCCTTCAAATGAATATTCAGGGCTGATTTCCTCTAGGATTGACTGCTTTGATTTCCCTGCAGTCCAAGGGACTCTCAAGAGTCTTCCCCAATACCACAGTTCCAAAGAATCAATTCTTCAGTGCTCAGCTTTCTTTATGGTCCAACTCTCACATCCATACATGACTATTGGGAAAACTTAGCTTTGACATATGGACCTTTGTCAGTAAAGTAATATCTCTTCCTTTTAATATGCTGTCTAGGTTGGTCATAGATTTTCTTCTCAAGAAGCAAGCATCTTTTAATTTCATGGCTGCAGGCACTATCAGCAATGGTTTCAGAGCCCAGGAAAATAAAGTCTGTCACTGTTTCCATTGTTTCCCCATCTTTTTGCCATGAAGTAATGTGACCAGATGACATGACCTTCATTTTTTGAATGTTGAGTTAAGCTAGCTTTTTCCACTCTTCTCTTTCGCCCTCATTAAGAGGCTCTTTAGTTCCTCTTTACTGTCTGCCTTAAGGGTGGTGTCATTTACATATCTGAGGTTATTGATATTTCTCCCAGCAATCTTCCAGCTTGTGCATCATCCAGTCTTGCATTTCTCATGATGTACTCTGCATATAAGTTAAATAAGCAGGGTGATAATATACAGCCTTAACATACTCCTTTCTCAGTTTGGAACCAGTCTGATGTTTCATGTCTGATTCTAACTATTGCTGCTTGTCCTGCATACAGATTTCTCAGGAGGCAGGTAAAAGGGCCTGGTATTCCCAATTTTCTACAGTGTATTGTGATCTACACAGTAAAATGCTTTAGTGTAGTCAGTGAAGCAGATTTTTTTTCTGGAATTCTCTTGCTTTTTCTATGATCCACTGGATGCTGTTAATTTTATCTTTTGTTCCTCTGCCTTTTCTTAGTCAAGCTTGAACATCTGGAAATTCTTGGTTCATGTATTGTTGAAGCCTAGCTTGAAGAATTCTCAGTATTTTTTAGGAGTGTGTGAGATTACCCTATCCCTATAGTCATTTCAAATCAAGTTCCTTCTTACGCTAGTCTGGATTTGTTTTATTTAATTGTAAAAATGGACATAAATTCTTTGGTGTAAAGTTTATTTCCTACTTGACAGGTATTAATTCACCCTTTGCACTGTTTCAGGCACTGTTGTGGGTGCAAGGCGCACTTCAGTAACCGATATCCATGATCCTGCTCTCATGGGGCTTACATTCTAGTTGGGGAAGATGGAAGGTTAACATTAATGACTAAATAGTGAAATATACAGTATAGAGAGAACCTTATGAGTTATGAGAAATGGGGAGCTTTTCCTCCCCAGAGGTTAGTGAGGGAAGTTTTAATCCAGGACATTTGAGCAAAGACTTAATTAAAGACATGGGAGACTGACCTTGGGTTATCTTGGGGAAATAATTTTGGGGAGAGGAAATAGCCAGAGCAAAAGACCCCTATTGGTATTGTCTGTGTCCTTCCAATAGAACAAGGAGGCTGGTGCAAGTGGGACCAGGAGAGTGAGGACAAGAATAAGAAGTGATGAGGTGCTGTTGAGAGAGAACAGGGCAGGAAAAGGAGAAAGTAATATTAAATTTATCTGTCCATTTATATAATGAATTGGTTCACAGTACACAAACCACACTGGGCTGTGGTGGTAAAGAGAAGAGGCATTTGTCATAAGTCTGATGGCAAGGAAGTGGGGGAAGGGTACTTTTTAACGTAAATAGATCAGCAAGTGAAAAGGTGTGAAAGTGCTTCCCAGACAGTGGGGGAGAACCTGCAAAGGCACCAAGGCACTGAGGCCCAAGAAAGCTGTTTATACATGCATTGAATATGACTGGAATCTAAGGTATGATGGGTAAATCGTGAAGAAACCTGGCCTTGGAGGAAGAGAGAAGAACTTGAAGGGACACCTGGGCATATGTTAATTTAATGTCTGGGTTATTCTGCTTTGAAAGATCATTATTAATGTTTTCTAATTGTAAATATATACTCAAAGCAATATGGAAATGCAAAATAAGTATAAAAATGAAATTAGAGAATACCAGTAAGTGTGTCAACATAAACATATACTGTTAATATTCTGTCTTTGTTGTTCTACTTAAATGTTTATAACATATATATTGGAGAGGGCAATGGCACCTCACTCCAGTACTCTTGCCCGGCAAATCCCATGGCTGGAGGAGCCTGGTGGGCTGCAGTCCATGGGGTCGCTGAGAGTTGGACACAACTGAGCGACTTCACTTTCACTTTTCATATATATTATATATGGTATATAATGCTAAATATATACATGTAATACACATATATTTGGATGAGCATATATACATCAGTGATTTTTCTTAATTTTTACAAATTGAATCAAACTATATGCTATATCGTGGCCTTCCTTTTCTCTACAATATGCTGGGAGAATTTTTCCGTCTCAACAAACATGTAACTGCCATTATTTCTGAGGATTACTATAGTGTTCAAATGCTTGCTTATCCCATACTCCATGTAAGTGCTATGAAGACAGGAACCATGTGTGTCTTGTTCACTGGTTGCTTCCATATCTTTTCTATTGTAAATAATGCTGTAATAAACATTGGGATTCATGTATCTTTTCAAATTAATGTTTTTTTTTTTTTCTGATACATAGCTAAGAGTGGAATAGCTGGGTCACATGGTAGTTCTATTTTTAGTTTTTTAAGAAACTTCCATGTTATTTTCCCACAGTGGGTGCACAATTTTACAATCCCACCAATTATGTACAAGGGCTCCTTTTTCTCCACATCCTTGCCATCATATGTTATTTTCAGACTTTTTGATTTGATGATAGCCATTCTGATAGCTATGATGTGATATCTCTTAGTAATTTTGATTTCTATTTCTCAGATTATTAATGATGTTCAGCATTTTTCCAAGTGACTAGTAGCTCATACTATAAGTAGTCTTTCTGAAATGGTTTTTTAAGTTAAGACAATCTCTTTAACAAGTGGTGCTGGGAAAACTGGTCAACCACTTGTAAAAGAATGAAACTAGATCACTTTCTAACACCATACACAAAAATAAACTCAAAATGGATTAAAGATCTAAATGTAAGACAAGAAACTATAAAACTCCTAGAGGAGAACATAGGCAAAACACTCCCCGACATAAATCACAGCAGGATCCTCTATCATCCACCTCCCAGAATAATGGAAATAAAAGCAAAAATAAACAAATGGGATCTAATTAAAATTAAAAGCTTCTGCACAACAAAGGAAACTATAAGCAAGGTGAAAAGACAGCCTTCTGAATGGGAGAAAATAATAGCAAATGAAGCAACTGACAAACAACTAATCTCAAAAATATACAAGCAGCTTATGCAGCTCAACTCCAGAAAAATAAATGACCCAATCAAAAAATG
>SJXQ01004599.1:161170-172851 GCA_006408695.1 Aepyceros melampus | reverse complement strand
CTTTTCTTAGTGGACCTCAGTTAAAATTTTCCATTTTTCCTTCATTGTCTCCCTCTTTGTTTCAGTCTGTTCTGGGCTTGATGTTTTTTCTTACTGGCTCATTTTCTCTATCTATATATAACTGTCTCTTTCCCTTTTTGTTGTTGTTCTGTCTCCTCTACTGACTCCTTTTTTAAACTAGTAAAGGCAGTCTTGTCTGCTAAGCCACTTTACAGAAGTGTGTAATTTGTTATAATGTCTGTAACATAACAATATTGTGTGAATGTGTGTGGGTGTCTGTACATTCTCTACAACTTGACCTGTAACTTGGAAGTGCTTGTAAGTGTAAGCTTCTAGAATTTCTCTTTGCAAGGGCTTTGTCACCTCACTATATTAGCACATAGAGGGGTTTTTAGAAAGCCACTGATAGTTAATAAATATTTATGCATATTCTACTTACCTTTGTCTTTTATTGTTTCTCTCTCACCTTCTGTTTCATCTTGATTTCTGTTTTCAAATACATTTTCTTCTGATCTTTCTCTCTGAAGGCCATTCCTTTGCATTTTTTGTAAATAATAAGTGATTTTTTTCTCGAGTTGTGCTTTTTTTTTAATATTAAAAATATATATATTCAATGTTTAAAATTTAATATCAACTTGCCACTGGAAATGCATAACAGATACTTCAAATATGATGGTACATTTAAAGGAAGCCCTCATTCTTGAGATCTTTAAAATCAGAGTACAGAGCTAGGAACGTAATAAGAGTAAGCTTCCTTTTGCTGTCCAGTTTGAAGAACATATTTTAATAACTAGGTCCAATTGAACTCATTGCCTACTTTCTGGAGACTGGTCCCATTTTAGTCCAGCACTTAAAGTCCAGGTTCAGACCAGACTGGCTCTTTCCATCAATAGCTATCCTTGTGAATTTAAGTCACTTCTGAAAATCCACACTTTAAAATATCAAAATTAGCAAAACTCTTTTCTCAAAACAGCCCAAGTTATTGTTCAAAGGTCACTCTACCTTATGGTGAGCATCTTCTTGACTTTTTTTACGTTGTTTTTTTTTTTTTTTAATTGATTGAGATTTCTAAAATCAGAGTACAGAGCTAGGAATGTAATAAGGGTAAGCTTCCTTTTGCTGTCCAATTTGAAGAACGTATTTTAAAAACTAGGTCCAATTGAACTCATTGCCTACTTTCTGGAGACTGGTCCCATTTTAGTCCCATTTAACCAGCCCTTAAAGTCCAGGTTCAGACCAGACTGGCTCTTTCCATCAATAGCTATCCTTGTGCATTTAAATCACTTCTGAAAATCCAGACTTTAAAATAGAAAAATTAGCAAAACTCTTTTTTTCAAAACAGCCCAAGTTATTGTTCAAAGGTCACTCTACCTTATGGTGAGCATCTTCTTTGACTTTCTTACGTTGTTTTTCAAATTGTGCTTCCCTTTTTACTTGTCCAATCTTTGACAGAAGTAAGATTTCTTTTGTTTTCCATTTCTAAGGAGCACAATGTCATAGCAGTCAGCAGGCCTTCTCTTTTATTATCTTTTGTTGTTGTTTTCTTTCTTTTCTTTTTTTTTTTTTTTTGGTGAATAAGCAAATTTGGTCAAATTAAGGCCCTTATAGGAACTTGGACAACCATAATGAAAATTTTACATTGGCTTTAGAATGGGCTTATGCGTCAAAGGTAGATCTAAAAAAGATTCTGGAAAGGTGATTTTCTCTTACAGATTGAGGAATTATCATCTGTAATATGTTGCCTTTAAATGTATTCTGACAGAATCTGAACAAACAGCCTTGTCTGAGCATTGAGGAGTGAGAATACAGACATGATTATTTTTCACTAGAGTTAAATTCTAAAACTTTAAGAGCAGATAAAGTGTGTCTATACTATGATGGGTATGTAATTTGTGGTATCAGTCTCACTATGTTAAGTAAAATTTTGTCTGTTATAAAGGTGATTCAAGATTAATAGCAGTTTATTATTTTAAAATAATTATGATTTTTTAAGCAGTGGTTTATTTCTTGGACCTGAAATAATTTTAGGTAGTATGGTGATATTGCTAAAAATCACATATAATTTCCCCATTAATATTTATAATTTGGTGTTTCTCACCTCTTCAGTTTGTCTCCAGAGACTAAGTTTTCCTCTAATGTGGTCCCAATGTCGTCCTTCTTCCTTTATCCAGAGTACATTCTGCTTTTCTGCCATGTGTTCAAGCTTGTTTAATTCCAAGCTAATCATATCTAAATATCTAAGTAAAAGTGAAAATTTAAGAGAAGATAAANAGATACTAAGTTTTCCTCTAATGTGGTCCCAATGTCGTCTTTCTTCCTTTATCCAGAGTACATTCTGCTTTTCTGCCATGTGTTCAAGCTTATTTAATTCCAAGCTAATCATATCTAAATATCTAAGTAAAAGTGAAAATTTAAGGGAAGAAAAATTGGGTGTTTCCCTTATAATGGTATTATCTGCCCTGATATTCCCAAACCACCTTCTGGGTTGCTTTTTATTTCTTAAACTACAGGAATGTAGAGTTCTTTAAGCTAGCTTAATCCACCAACTCACCATGATGTACTCATCAGACTGTTACTGTGGTTGGTACAATGGCAAAATGTAGAACAGACTGATTTAAAGCATTTTATACAGACATTAGTCATAATTCAGGAGCTCTGTAACATGAGTTTCAAAGACGGCTGAAGTCAACTTAAGGACTGACTTCAAAAAAAAAGTATATTTGAATTTTCTTTAAAAAATAAGTGGCTATTGGTCTCTCTGTCATTGTCATGTCCTTGAACAATCTCTCATGTATAGATAGGTCTGCAGACTACCAGTCTGTCACTTTGGTGAACCAGTATATATTCTGGCCTATCATGACATGAATCCATGGAATATAAGAGCTAGGTGATGGGGAACTGGCCCTCACCCTTGATAAAGGAAAAAGAGAAGGAAATGTAACTCGTCCCTTTGCCTCCTGGGGCATGAGTTCAGCCGCTGAATGATAAGATTGATTGTGTGAGTAATAGCTAAATGAACATACATGGTTGGTTGGGAGGAAACACCTGCTTATATTAGCATCAGATGAAGTTATAGCAACTCTCTCTGTTTTATCCAGCAGTAATTTCCTTAAACTTCAGTTTGAAATGTGCAGAGTATAAGAGCTAGGTGATGGGGAACTGGCCCTCACCCCTGATAAAGGAAAAAGAGAAGGAACTGTAACTCGTCCCTTTGCCTCCTGGGTCATGGGCTCAGCCACTAAATGATAAGATTGACTGTGTGTGAGTAATAGCTAAATGAACATACATGGTTGGTTGGGAGGAAACACCTGCTTATATTAGCATCAGATGAAGTTATAGCAACTCTCTCTGTTTTATCCAGCAGTAATTTCCTTAAACTTCAGTTTGAAATGTGCAATGACACCTTTCCCTCTACTACTATGAACTTGGGTTTCCCAAGCTCAGGGAGCTGTACTTTGGAATTGTTCTTCAAATATCAGTTTTTCTTACCTCTTGGGTTCCTCATGACTCCATTTTCTCAGGTAGAAACTCTTTTCTAGCTATGATATCAAAGGTTCCAATCCCTGCTATCTCTTAATCTCCTTTCTTTTCAGTCTACATTGAAGACTATAGGAAGTTAAATTGTGTCTAATACTTTTTAATTCTGCTTTCAATTATTTCTAGTACTTTTACAGTTCTGGAGTCCACAATATGTCCACCAAAATATGCATTAACTTTAGTCATACCTTTGCTTTATGAACAGTTCTTGGTCTGGAGTTGTTTGTTTCCTTTCTTGTAACAGCCGATCTTGGAACTGTGTATTGCCATGACTGTCACGGGCTCTCTTGGTTTCATACAATTTATTTACTTGTTTTTCAATCATTTTCTGGGAGGGAAAAAAAAAAGAATGAAAGTGTTTATATTGGCAGGAAATAACCTTGTCCTTTGATATGACTTCTCATGTTTCAGGCTTGGCAAACGTCCTGTAGTTTACAAATGGTTAATTAACCTGCATTTAAGTTTCTTTCACAACCTACATAAAAACTTTCTTATAGGCCCCAAAGAAAACAAATTCAAGTATTTAACTTACTTGTTTTCTTATATAGTTTATTTCAAAGTCTAATTTCAAACTGGTGAGATACTGCCTGTACACATTCAATTCCTTCAAGGTGCATATAACTTATAAAAACAAATATATAGGGGGAGTGGCTAACATGGGTGGAGGAATAGGATTGGGAGACCTCTTTCTCCCTAACAAATTCATCAAAAGAACATTTAAACACTGAGTAAATGCCACAAAACAACTTCTGAATGCCTGCAGAGGACATCAGACACCAAGAAAAGCAGCCCATTGTCTTTGAAAAGAGGTAGGAAAAAATATAAAAGACAAAAAAAAGGGACAAAAGAGGTAGGGATGGAGCTCTGTCCTGGGAAGGGAGTCTTCAAAAGAAATAAGTTTCCAAACACCAGGAAACACTGTCACGGGCGAGTCTGTGGCAAGCCTTGGAAGTGCAGAGGGCAACATAACAGGGAGGAAAAAGAAATAAATAATTAAGACCCACAGAGTATGAGCCCAAAGGTAACTCCCCAAGTGGAGAAGCAGCACAGACTCCAGCATCCACCACTAGCAAGCGGGGGCTGGGCAGGGAGGCATAGGCTGCATTGCTTGGAGTAAGGATTGGGCCCAAATGCCCCAAGTGTAATTAGAGGGAACTAACTTGGGCTAGCAAACCAGACTGTGGGATAGCTACCATGCAAAAAGTTCTAACACAAGACACTGCCAAGACTACACACAGAACAAAGGATGGAACAGAATTAGCTGGCTGCTGACCATCCCCCTCCGGTGACAGGCAGCCAGAGCTGGAAGGGCCAGAAGGGGGCAATCGCAACCCCAGAGAGGCATTATCTACCAACTGGGCAGGGAGGCATAGGCTGCATTGCTTGGAGTAAGGATTGGGCCCAAATGCCCCAAGTGTAATTAGAGGGAACTAACTTGGGCTAGCAAACCAGACTGTGGGATAGCTACCATGCAAAAAGTTCTAACACAAGACACTGCCAAGACTACACACAGAACAAAGGATGGAACAGAATTAGCTGGCTGCTGACCATCCCCCTCCGGTGACAGGCGCCAGAGCTGGAAGGGCCAGAAGGGGGCAATCACAACCCCAGAGAGGCATTATCTACCAAACGGAAAGCAGGCTCCTTTGCTAACAAAGACTTCTTGGGGTTCTGGACAGTCATCATCCACCTGAGGAGGTGCACCAGTTGTACACCCAGAAAACTGAGCAGCAGGGATGGGAGAGGTGATAAGTCCCAGCGTCCGCGCTCGCCAAACACCTGAGCTACTCCAACCTGGGAAGGGCACAAAACGCAGGCCCAACAGAGCCTGCGCCTCTGCAGACTACCTGAGCCTGAGCCTGAGCAGCTTAGACCTGGGAGGTGCATGCAGCCCAGGGCCTGCCTCGAATGGTTCCTGGTGGAGCAACCTAGAGCCTGAGCACGGTGGACAGGGAGGGTACATGCGCCATGAGCAGGGGCAGCCCCAGTGAGGCTGAGACACTGTGAGCACATGCCAGTGTTAGTTGTTTGCAGCGTCCCTCCCTCCACATAGCACGACTGAACAAGTGAGCCTAGAAAAAGTGTCCACCACCACCCCCCTTATGTCAGGGTGGAAATCAGACACTGAAGAGACCAGCAAACAGAAGAACCTAAAACAGAGGGAACTGCCTTCGAAGTGACAGGCGCAATAGATTAAAACCCTGTCGTTTGTACCGACTAGATAGGAAGGGGCCTGTAGATCTTGAGAAAGCCAGACCAAGGAATTATCCGTAAATGAACTGACCCCACTCTGCCCACAACACCACCAGAGAAAGTCCTAGATATAACTTTACTAATTTTATGATCATTTTTTTCTTCTTTTTTTTAAACTTTTTAAAATTTGTAAGTCCTCTATTACTCCTTTAATTTTCATTTTTATAACCTACTATTACTTTTCAAAAAAAGGACACTATTTTAAAGCAAACTTCATATATATATATATATATATGAATTTTTGTGACTTTTTTTTTTGTCTTCTTTTCTTTAATATTGTATTTTTGAAAAATCCAACCTCTATTCAAGATTTTTAATCTTTGCTTTTTGGTAGTTGTTATCAATTTTGTACCTTTAAAAACACAATCTTCAGTACCCATTTTTACTTGGGAGCAAGATTACTGGCTTGACTGCTCTCTCCTCCTTTGGACTCTCCTTTTTCTCCACCAGGTCACCTCTATCTCCTCCCTCCCCCTTCTCTGCTCTACTCAACTCTGTGAATCTGTGTGTGTTCCAGACTGTGGAGAACACTTAGGGAACTGATTACTGGCTGGATCTGTCTCTCTCCTTTTCATTTCCCCCTTTTATCCTCCTGGCCTCCTCTGTCTCCTTCCTCCCTCTTCTCTTCTCTGTATAACTCTGTGAACATCTCTGAGTGGTCCAGACTGTGGAGCGCACATAAGGAAATGATTACTGGCTAGCTTGCCCTCTCCTCTTTTGATTCTACCTGATCTCATTTGGGTCACCCCTACTCCCTTCTCCCTTTTCTCTTCTCCATGTAATTCTGTGAACCTCTCTGGGTGTCCTTCACTGTGGAGAAGCTTTTTATCTTTAACCTAGATGTTTTATCAATGGTGCTGTATAGAAGGAGAAGCCTTGAGACTACTGTAAAAATAAGACTGAAAACTAGAAGCAGGAGGCTTAAGTCCAAATCTTGAGAACATCAGAGAACTCTTGACTTCAGGGAACATTAATCATGAGCTCATCAAATAGCTCCATACCAACACTGAAACCGAGCACCACCCAAGGGCCAACAAGTTCCAAAAGAAGACATACCACACAAATTCTCCAGCAACACAGGAATACAACCCTGAGCTTCAATACACAGGCTGCCCAAAGTTACCCCAAAACCATTGGCATCTCATAACTCATTACTGGACACTTCATTGCACTCCAGAGAGAAGAAATCCAGTTCCACCCACCAGAACACCGACACAAGCTTCCCTAACCAAGAAACCTTGACAAGCCACTGATACAACCCCACTCACAGTGAGGAAACTCCACATTAAAGGGAACTCCACAAACTGCCAGAATATAGAAAGGCCACCCCAAACACAGCAATATAAACAGAATGAAGAGACAGAGGAATACCCAACAGGTAAAGGAACAGGATAAATGCACACCAACCAAACAAAAGAGGGAGAGATAAGGAATCTACCTGATAAGGAATTCCAAATAATGATAGTGAAAATGATCCAAAATCTTGAAATAAAAATGGAATCAGAGATAAACAGCCTGGAGACAAGGATTGAGAAGATGCAAGAAAGATTTAACAAGGACCTAGAAGAAATAAAAAATAATCAATATATAATGAATAATGCAATAAATGAGATTAAAAAAACCAATCTGGAGGCAATGAACTATAAAATAATGGAGGCAGAAGAAAGGACTAGTGAAGTAGAAGATACCATGGTAGAAATAAATGAATCAGAAAGGAAAAAGGAAAAACGAATTAAAAGAAATAAGGAGAATCTCAGAGACCTCCAGGACAATATTAAACACTCCAATATTCAAATCATAGGAGCCCCAGTAGAAAGACCTTGAGAAAATACTTGAGGAGATAATAGTTGAAAACTTCCTTAAAATGGGGAAGGAAATTATCACCCAAGTGCAAGAAACCCAGAGAGTCCCAAACAGGATAAACCCAAGGCAAAACACCCCAAGACACATACTGATCAAATCAATAAAGATCGAACACAAAGAACAAATATTAAAAGCATCAAGAAAAAAAAAAAAAAACACAAAAGGGAATTTCTATGAGGATAAAAACTGATCTTTCAACAGAAATGGTTCAGGCCAGGAGGGAATGGCAAGACATACTTAAAGTGATGAAAGAAAATAAGCTGCAGCCCAGATTACTGTACCCGGCAAGGATCTCATTCAAATATGAAAGAGAAATCAAAAGCTTTAGAGATAAGTAAAAGCTGAGAGAATTCAGAATTACCAACCCATCTCTCCAACAAATGCTAAAGGATACTCTCTAGAAATGAAACACAAAAAGGGTGTATAAACTCGAACCCAAAACAATAAACTAAATGGAAATGGGATCATACTTATCAATAATTAACTTAAATGTAAATGGGTTGAATGCCCCAACCAAAGACAAAGACTGGCTGAATGGATACAAAAACAAGACCCCTATATATAACCTCAAGAAATAAGAAAAAAGTCAAACAAATAATCTAACTCTACACCTAAAGCAACTAGAAAAGGAAGAAATGAAGAATCCTAAGGTTAGTAGAAGGAAAGAAATCTTTAAAATGAGGGCAGAAATAAATGCAAAAGAAACAAAAGAGACCATAGCAAAAATCAACAAAGCCAAAAGCTGGTTATTTGAAAAGATAAATAAAATTGAGAAACCATTAGCCAGACTCATCAAGAAACAAAGGGATAAAAATCAAATCAATAAAATTAGAAATGAAAATGGAGAGATCACAACAGACTACACAGAAATGCAAAGGATCATAAGAGACTACTAAAAGCAATTATATGCCAATAAACTGGACAATGTGGAGGAAATGGACAAATTCTTAGGAAAGTACAACTTTCCAAAACTGAACCAGGAAGAAATAGAAAATCTTAACAGACCCACCACAAGCACAGAAATTGAAACTTTAATCAGAAATCTTCCAGCAAACAAAAGCCCAGGTCCAGAAGTCTTCACAGCTGAATTCTACCAAAAACTTAGAGAAGAGCTAACACTTAACCTACTCAAACTCTTCCAGAAAATTGCAAAGGAAGGTAAACTTCCAAACACATTCTATGAGGCCACCTTCACCCTAATACCAATACCTGACAAAGATGCCACAAAAAAAGAAAACTACAGGCCAATATCACTGATGAACATATATGCAAAAATCCTTAACAAAATTCTAGCAATCATAATGCAACAATACATTAAAAAGATCATACACCATGACCAAGTGGGCTTTATCCCAGGGATGCAAAGATTCTTCACTATCCACAAATCAATCAATGTAATACACCATATTAACAAATTGAAAAATAAAAGCCATATGATTATCTCAATAGATGCAGAGAAAGCCTTTGACAAAATTCAACATCCATTTATGATAAAAACTCTCCAGAAATCAGGAACAGAAGGAACATACCTCAACATAATAAAAGCTATATATGACAAACCCACAGCAAACATTCTCCTCAATGGTGAAAAATTGAAAGCATTTCCCCTAAAGTCAGGAACAAGTCAAGGGTGCCCACTCTCACCACTACTATTCAACATAGTTCTTGAAGTTTTGGCCACAGCAATCAGAGCAGAAAAAGAAATAAAAGGAATCCAGATTAGAAAAGAAGAAGTAAAACTCTCACTGTTTTGCAGATGACATGCATGATCCTCTACATAGAAAACCCTAAAGACTCCACCAGAAAATTACTAGAGTTAATCACTGAATATAGTAAAGTTGCAGGATATAAAATCAACACAGAAATCCCTTGCGTTCCTATACACTAATAATGAGAAAATAGAAAAAGAAGTTAAAGAAACAATTCCATTCACCATTGCAATGAAAAGAATAAAATACTTAGGAATATATATCTATGTAAATAAACTAAAGACCGATATATAGAAAACTATAAAACACTGGTGAAAGAAATCAAAGAGGACACTAATAGATGGAAAAATATACCATGTTCATGGATCGGAAGAATCAATATAGTGAGAATGAGTATACTACCCAAAGCAATCTATAGATTCAATACAATCCCTATCAAGCTACCAGCAGTATTTTTCACAGAGCTAGAACAAATAATTTCACAATTAGTATGGAAATACAAAAAACCTCGAATAGCCAAAGCAATCTTGAGTAAGAATGGAACTGGAGGACTCAACCTGCTTGACTTCAGGCTCTATTACAAAGCCATAGTCATCAAGACAGTATGGTAGTGGCACAAAGACAGAAATATAGATCAATGGAACAAAATANGAAGAAAAACTACTAAAAATTCCAACATATGGAGGCTGAACAACACACTTCTGAATAACCAACAAATCACAGAAGAAATTTAAAAAAAGACATTATGCATAGAAATGAATGAAAATGAAAACACAACAACCCAAAACTAGTAGATTACTGTAAAAGAAGTGCTAAAGCAATACAGGCATACCTCAAGAAACGAGAAAAAAGTCAAACAAATAATCTAACTCTACACCTAAAGCAACTAGAAAAGGAAGAAATGAAGAATCCTATGGTTAGTAGAAGGAAAGAAATCTTTAAAATGAGGGCAGAAATAAATGCAAAAGAAACAAAAGAGACCATAGCAAAAATCAACAAAGCCAAAAGCTGGTTCTTTGAAAGGATAAATAAAATTGAAAAACACAACAACCCAAAACTAGTAGATTACTGTAAAAGAAGTGCTAAAGCAATACAGGCATACCTCAAGAAACGAGAAAAAAGTCAAACAAATAATCTAACTCTACACCTAAAGCAACTAGAAAAGGAAGAAATGAAGAATCCTATGGTTAGTAGAAGGAAAGAAATCTTTAAAATGAGGGCAGAAATAAATGCAAAAGAAACAAAAGAGACCATAGCAAAAATCAACAAAGCCAAAAGCTGGTTCTTTGAAAAGATAAATAAAATTGAGTAACCATTAGCCAGACTCATCAAGAAACAAAGGGATAAAAATCAAATCAATAAAATTAGAAATGAAAATGGAGAGATCACAACAGACAACACAGAAATGCAAAGGATCATAAGAGACTACTAAAAGCAATTATATGCCGATAAACTGGACAATGTGGAAGAAATGGACAAATTCTTAGGAAAGTACAACTTTCCAAAACTGAACCAGGAAGAAATAGAAAATCTTAACAGACCCATCACAAGCACAGTAATTGAAACTTTAATCAGAAATCTTCCAGCAAACAAAAGCCCAGGTCCAGAAGTCTTCACAGCTGAATTCTACCAAAAACTTAGAGAAGAGCTAACACCTAACCTACTCAAATTCTTCTAGAAAATTGCAGAGGAAGGTAAACTTCCAAACACATTCTATGAGGCCACCTTCACCCTAATACTAATACCTGACAAAGATGCCACAGAAAAAGAAAACTACAGGCCAATATCACTGATGAACATAGATGCAAAAATCCTTAACAAATTTCTAGCAATCATAATCCAACAACACATTTAAAAGATCATACACCATGACCAAGTGGGCTTTATCCCAGGGATGCAAAGATTCTTCACTATCCACAAATCAATCAATGTAATACACCATATTAACAAATTGAAAAATAAAAGCCATATGATTATCTCAATAGATGCAGAGAAAGCCTTTGACAAAATTCAACATCCGTTTATGATAAAAACTCTCCAGAAAGCAGGAACAGAAAGAACATACCTCAACATAATAAAAGCTATATATGACAAACCCACAGCAAACATTCTCCTCAATGGTGAAAAATTGAAAGCATTTCCCCTAAAGTCAGGAACAAGTCAAGGGTGTCCACTCTCACCACTACTATTCAATATAGTTCTGGAAGTTTTGGCCACAGCAATCAGAGCAGAAAAAGAAATAAAAGGAATCCAGATTGGAAAAGAAGAAGTAAAACTCTCACTGTTTGCAGATGACATGATCCTCTACATAGAAAACCC
>SJXQ01004599.1:149344-160245 GCA_006408695.1 Aepyceros melampus | reverse complement strand
AAAATTACTAGAGCTAATCAATGAATATAGTAAAGTTGGAGGATATAAAATCAACACACAGAAATCCCTTGCATTCCTATACACTAACAATGAGAAAGTAGAAAAAGAAATTAAGGAATCAATTCCATTCACCATTGCAACAAAAAGAATAAAATACTTAGGAATATACCTACCTAAAGAAATTAAAGATCTATATATAGAAAATTATAAAACACTGATGAAAGAAATCAAAGAGGACACTAATAGATGGAGAAATATACCATGTTCTTGGATCGGAAGAATCAATATAGTGAAAATGAGTATACTACACAAAGCAATCTACAGATTCAGTGCAATTCCTATCAAGCTACCAGCGGTATTTTTCACAGAGCTAGAAGAAATAATTTCACAATTTGTATGGAAATACAAAAAAATCCTCGAATAGCCAAAGCCATCTTGAGAAAGAAGAATGGAACTGGAGGAATCAACCTGCCTGACTTCAGGCTCTACTACAAAGCCACAGTCATCAAGACAGTATGGTACTGGCACAAAGACAGAAATATAGATCAATGGAACAAAATAGAAAGCCCAGAGATAAATCCACACACCTATGGACAGCTTATCTTTGACAAAGGAGGCAAGAATATACAGAGGATTAAAGACAATCTCTTTAACAAGTGGTGCTGGGAAAACTGGTCAACCACTTGTAAAAGAATGAAACTAGATCACTTTCTAACACCATACACAAAAATAAACTCAAAATGGATCAAAGAGCACTTAATTTTGATTGAAGACTTTTTTGAAGCAATCATATGAAGTGTTGAAAGGTACCTTTCTTTGATAGGGTTTTGAGGTTTTGCTTGTGGAGTGTTTTTTTTGTTTTTTTCTTTTTCTGGAATTGGGGGCAAATAGATTATCTTGAGGAAACAGATGACCATTTCTTTCCTTCAGTTTTATTACCCATTGTGTATGTTTGTAGCTAATCCTCAGGTATTCTTATTTACATCTTGGGAATGAATGTCCCCTCAGCAGTTGAAGATAATGTCATCTGCTGTAACAGCAGCTATTTCTTGCCAGGTGTGAGGCAGGGAGTTTAGATATTATTGCTCTTAATGCATAAATTTAAAACATTGTAAAATATTTTTGGTGAGAGATATAGAGTACAAATTAAGAAGCTTAGCAGCTGTTTAAAGACTGCAGATCTTGGTATCCATTCTGCTAAGTGGAGATTTGTTTCTTCTTCTGGATATTTTTTGAGAATACAATTTTATACTTTTGGCAAATGTCTTTTTTAATTTTAATCAGGAGCATATGTCCAACTCCTAGTTCATTCAGAAACACTAAGAATATGACTTAATAGTGTTTATCAAATTTAAACCAACAACCCAGTCTTTCTGCTTTTGATTAAAAACAATAATTTCAAGTGGAGTAAACTGACTTACCTCTCACCAAAATTAAACAGAAAAAAAATTATGCTTGCTTTGGTAGCAGACTGAGAACATATGTTGAATCAATGAAAATAAGTAAAATAACTAGAGTGATTCAAAGTTTGTCCACATCTGGGAACACATCATGTTTTGACAGCAATATAGATGAACAGCAATCTTAGGGTTCCATTGCAAGAAATTATCTTTCCCATCACTGATTCAGATACTATACAGTGAACTGTATCATCCAAGGCTCTCCAGAGGAACAGAAACAATAGGATGTATATATTCTATCTTTGGGGGCTTCCCAGGTAGCTCAATGGGTAGAGAATCTGCCTGCCAATGCAGGAGACACAGGAGACTTGGGTTCGATCCCTGGGTCAGGAAGATCCCTTGGAGGAGGGCATGGCAGCCCACTCCAGTATTCTTGCCTGGAGAATCCCATGGACAGAGGAGCCTGGCAGGCTACAGTCCATAGGATCACAAAGAGACAGACACGACCAAAGCGACTGAGTATGCACGCATGCACATCTGCCCTCATGTTTGTCTGTCTGTCTGTCTATCGAGAGATTGATTTAAAGTAATTGACTTACATGCAGAAGTCAAAAATCCTGAGGGAAAGCAGGTAGACTAGAGAACTGGGAAGTACTGATGATCTTAAGCTGGAGGACAGTCTGGAGGTAGAATTTCTTCTCTTTCAGGTCTTCAGCTTGGTTCAATTCAGTTCAGTTGCTCAGTCATGTCCAACTCCACGACCCCATGAACTGCAGCATGCCAGGCCTCTCTGTCCATCACCAACTCCCAGAGTTCACTTAAACTCATGTCAATCCAGTTGGTGATGCCATCCAGCCATCTCATCCTTGGTCGTCCCCTTCTCCTCCTGCCCCCAATCCCTCCCAGCATCAGGGTCTTTTCCAATGAGTCAACTCTTCTCATGAGGTGGCCAAAGTACTGGAGCTTCAGTTTGAGCATCATTCCTTCCAAAGAAATCCCAGGGTTGATCTCCTTTAGAATGGACTGGTTGGATCTTCTTGCAGTCCAAGGGACTCTCAAGAGTCTTCTCCAACACCACAGTTCAAAGCATCAATTCTTCAGCGCTCAGCTTGGTTAGATTAGGATAATCTGCTTTGCTCAGAGCTGACTGATTTAAATGTTAATCATATCTAAAAATTACCTTCACAGTAATGTATAGATTGCCATTTGACCAAACAATTGCCTTTCAAAGCCTAGCCAAGTGCATTTGCTCTTCCAACTCTTTTAATACCATTTGTTAAAAAAACTACCCTTTCTTCATTGAATTGCCAAGGCACCTTGTCAAAAATCAGTTTGCTACATTTTTGGGGTCTATTTATATTGTTGATCTGTATTGTTGACATTTTAATAAATATAAGGAAGGGGCACCTGGAATCGACTCTTGAGGTGACTCGGGTTATGCCCTTTGAGAGAAGAGAACTGTAGAAGGAAGAGTCAAAATGTTGACAGAGATCTATGGACTCAGTTCCAGTTTCATGATGTGGTCCCTCTAAGGAGATTGCACACCCTCAAGGACATGGAGTATATCTAGCTTTTCATCATTGCATCTCCAACACTGCTGCTGATTTAGACTGACTATGAAGGTCCCCTGGAGAAGGAAATGACAACCCACTCCAGTATTCTTACCTGGAGAATTCCATGGACAGAGGAGCCTGGTGGGCTGCAGTCCATGGGGTCGCAAAGAGTAGGACACGACTGAGCAACTACACTTACACTTATAGTAATACCACACTGTATTACTGTTGCTTTTCAAAAATCTTAGACTTGGGTAAATTGAGTCATTTAATTATTTTGTCTTCAGAAATTTTTATACTACTCTAGTATCTTTGCTTTCCAGACAAGTTTTTAAAATGGTTGATGTCAACAGAAAAGCTTTCAAGGGTTTTACTGGGATTGTGTTAAATATCAGATCAAATAGGGAAGAATTGACATGTTAACCAGATTGACTTTTCTCCTCTTTGAGCATTCATTCTGCATTTATTTTGATATTCTTTGATTTCTTTCATCAGTGTCTTATGGCTTTCCTGCATATCGATCCTATATATTCTTTTTTATATTTATATGTGATTCATTTTTGATGATATTATAAATACTTTTTATTTAAAATTCCAGCTACTAATATTAGTACATAGAAAATCAACCGACTTTTGCATACTGGCCTTGTTTCCCGAGTTCTTGCTTAACTCACTTACTAGTTCCAGGAAATTTTTATAGATTTTGGGGTTTTCCACTTAGACAATCACGTCATCAGCCAACAAAGGGAGTTTTATGTCTTCCTTCACAATATGTACTTACCTTACGAACTTGATAGGTCATCTAATACATTGTTGAATATGAGTGGTGAGAAGAATAATCCATGACTGGTCTGATACTGAAGATAAAGCATTGTCACTCAGCATTAAGTGTGATGTTAGCTATAGGTTTGCCTTATATATCCTTTGTAAGGTGAAAAAAAGTTTCAATCTCTTCCAGGTTTGGGGGAGTTTTTTTTATCATGAATGGACTTTGAAGTCTGTCAAGTAATTTTTTGCACTTATTAATATGATTATATAGTGTTTATTTCTATTAACTGATTGTTAACATTTATGAATGTTAAACTAGCATTGCAGTCCTATGATGAACCCCATTTAGCCATAGTGTGTTATATATCACTGAGATTTTAAAATTTTATTTATTTTTAATTAGAGGAAAATTGCTTTACAATATTGTGTTGGTTTCTGCCATATGGCAATGCAAATCAGTCACAATTATACATATATCCCCCCCACGCCTTGAGTCTCCCACCTCGCCCCATATACCATCCCTCTCGGTCATCACAAAGTGCCAGGCTGAGCTTCCTGTATCACTGAGTTTTATTTCACATTTTGTTAGAGATCTTTGCTTCTGTGTTCATGAGTGACATTGGTCTTCAGTTTTCTTTTTTAATAATGTTTTTTTACTCTGGTTTTGATATTAGAGTAATTATGACTTCATAGGGCTTCCGTGGTGGCTCAAATAGTAAAGCATCTGCCTTCAGTGCAGGACACTCAGGTTCGATCCCTGGGTTGGGAAAATCCCCTGGAAAAGGAAACGGCAACCCACTCCAGTATTATTGCCTGAAGAATCCCATGGACAGAGGAGCTGGGTAGGCTACAGGCCATGGGGTGACAAAGAATCAGACATGGCTGAGTGACTAACGCTAGCACTAATGACTTCATAGAGTGAATTGGAAAATATTCCCTTCTTTTCAATTTTTTGAAAGAGATTGTGTAGAATTGCTAATGTGTTTTCCTTAAATATTTGGACAAATTATAAGTGAAATCATCTGGGCTTGGTGTTTTTTCTTTCTCAAATTAAAGATTTTTAAGTAATAATTTAATTTCTTTAATAGATATGTCTATTCAGGTTATCTGTTTCTCCTTGAGTGAATTTTGTAGTTTGCAGCTTTTGAAAGATTGTTTCATTTTATCCAAATTTTTGAATTTATGGTTGCAGAATTGTCCTTCATATTCTTTTATCATTCACATGTCCATCGGATAAGTAGTGATAGCCCCTCTTTCATTTTTTTATATTGGTAATTTTTTTCTTTCTTGTTTTTTCTTGCTTAGCCTAGGTAGAACTTTTTATTATTCTTTGCAGATAACTAGACTCTGTTTTCATTGATTTCTCTCTATTGCCTTTCTGTTTTTAATTAATTGATTTCTACTCTCATATTTATTATATCCACTCTTCTGCTGGTGTTAAGTTTAATGTACACTTCTTTCTCTGGTTTCTTAAGATGAAAACCTAAGAGTGATTGATTGGTAGGTCTTTTTAAAAAACATGTTCATTTTATGCTGTAGCTATTCCTTGAGGTCAATACTGCTTTAGCTGTATCCCACAATGTTTGATAAGTTGTATTTGCATTATAATTAAATTCAAAATATTTAAAATTTTCTTTGACTTTTTTTTAACCCATGATTATTTAAAAATGTATATTTTCCAAGTATTTGACCATTTTCTAGTGTTGTTAATGATATTTAGTTCATTTCCATTATGGTGTCAGAACATACTTTGCATGATTTATATTCTTCTGTATTTGTTAAGGTTTATTTTATGAACCAGGATATAGTCTATCTTGATGACTGTTTAATGCTCACTTGAGAAAAAAATGTACATTTTAATGTTGGTGTTTAGAGGGTTCCATAAATGTGAATTATGCCAAGTTGATTAACAGTGCTTGCTGTTCAAGGTCCTTCCTGAATTTTTGCCTGCTTGTTTATGGTGGTGAAGTCTCCAGCTCTAGAAGCAGATTTATCTATTTCCCTATTTAGTTTTATCAGTGTTTGTCTTATGCATTTTGATACTCAGTTAGATGTGCAATTGTTAGAATTGTTATGTCTTCTTGGAGAATTGACCCCTCTGTTATTATGTAATGTCCCTTTTTATTCCTAAACATTTTGCTTGTTCTGATGTCGGTCTGTCTAAAATTAATGAAGCTAATTCAGCTTTCTTTGATTTATGTTTGTATTGTGTAACGTTTTGCATCCTTTTAAAGTGTTTTTACTGAGATAAATTTCACACAAAATTTATCACTTTGAAGCCTTCAGTAGAGTGGTTTTCAATATATTCACACTGTTGTTTTACCATCAGTATTATCTGATTCCAGAATATTTCCATTATCCCAAAATGACATCTCAGTCTGTCAGCAATTAATCCCAGTTCTCCCCTCCCTTTATCTCCTGGCAAACACTAACCTACTTTAAGTCTCTATGATTTTGCCCGTTGTAGAGATACCATATAGTATGTGTCATTTTGTTTCTTGTTTCTTTCACTTATCCTAATGTTTGCAGGGTTTCCCACTTGCAGAATGTATCAGTACTTTGTTGCTTTTCATGGCTGACTAATATTCATTATGACTATGTCCAATGTTGTTTATCCATTTATTAGTGGATGGACATTTGAATTATTTCAATTTTTAGATTGTTTTTAATTCTTGTGTACAGATTTTTGGTGAACATGTTTTCAGTTGTCTTGGATCTATACCTAGGAGTGGAATTTCTGGGTCACATGGTAATTCTGTGTTTTAACTTTTTGAGGAACTGCCAAGCTATTGTCTACAGTAGTTCCATCCCTTCATTTAATCTATATGACTCTTTATATTTAAATTGGCTTTCTTATGGATTCAGGTAATGCTTTTTTAGTCAATCTGAAAATCTCTTAACAAAGTGCTTTTAGACTATTCACATTTAAAGTGATTCTTGAGAGTTGGATTAGAATCCCCTGTCTTGCTATTTTCTATTGCATTTGTCTTTGTTTCTTTTTTTCTTTCTTCTTTCATTTCATTTGAGCATCTTTTGTGATTCTCATCTATTGATTTATTGTTCATGCCTCATTTAAAAACTGTAAGTGCTTTTTAAATATAAAAGCTAAAGTTTAGAATATATGTTTTAAAATAATTCTAATCCATCTTCAAATAGTTCTGTACCTTTCCATCTTTCAAATAGAATTGTAGTGAAAGTAACTTAGAAGACTCCCAGTCTCCATTTGCAGTAAAAATAAATTCTTCCTAGCATTTACCAAGACCGTCATGTGATATTAATAAAACCACAATGAAATGTAAGCTTATATAAAATATTTTACAGAACTACTTCAGTTAAGTGACTAATCTTATGTAATTTGCTATTCAGCTTGAAGATGGAGAAAATAGGTTATAGATAAGTGTACCATATTTGAAAACTTATTTTCATAAGTGAATGCAATTAAAGAAAATATTATCCCAATTTTACCTAATAAATCATAATACACAGAATCAAGGAGATCTTGTTTGTGTAGCAATGGCTCCTTAATTGTGCCCTATTTATCTATATATTGCCAAAGTCCTTAACAACGCCAGATCATAGTCACCATTCAAATGGGTTTTTTTTTTTTTGTATGTGGAATACATCAGGTTCTTACCTGTTTAATAAACCAAAACAATAAATATAGGAATAAACCTAACAAAAATGGTTGCAGTATGAATGATTTATAAATGGGGAAAGTTTAGCAATTATATATTAAAACTCAAAATGGGTACATCCTACCACCCAGACGTCCTGCTCTCATGTGTAGAGAATGAGATATGTAGAAAGATGATGTGTTACTATGGAGCTATGAAATTTAAAATGGCCTAAATGTTTATTAACAGACAAATGTGTATACATGGTAATCAGAAAAAGGAATGAACTAGGTATCCATATATCAATCAGACACATACCTAACAGACTTTTTATGAGAATAAGCAAGTTAGCCATTACACCTTGAGAGAGAAGAAGGAAAAATGCCAAGAAGACTCAGAGTTGTAACCGTTATTAAATGGTTCCAGGGACAGAGTGGGAAAAAACCTGGATTGTATTTGTTACTCAAATAAAACTTTATTTTTTATTGCAGGTTATAATTTTTTATAAACTTTATCAGGAAAAGTTACACACACACACACCCTAAATATCAGTGGTTTAAAATAACAAAGGTTTATCATGTGGTGTTGGAAGTGTCTTTTAATTTACTCAGAGCTTTGACTTATGAAGCAGCTACTATCTTAATAGCTTAGAGGATAATGGGAAGTTTTGTGGTTTTGTACTGGCAATTGAAATTTTGGCCTGTAGTACTTGTAAAAGTTCTACTCACAACTAATAGTCCTGAAATAATCACAGGGTGCTCCTTACACATAGGTGGCTCAGGAAGTGGAATTCTCCCATAGACCAAGGACCTGAAATATTCAGAGAATAAAATTATGCCCATCACACAGGATAATGAATTTATCTATTTTTCCTACAATTAATCATTTAAAATAGAATTAAACATTGATTCAGTTAGTTAATGAAGAGCAAATGGCTAGATACAAATATATAGGCTAATATGACAGGTAGATTAATAACATGAAAAACTTCAAATAAAGGGTTAATGTATGTTTTGAAAATGTTTCCTTACTGATGAGTTACAAAGCTTTGTTCCTGATCTTGAGCTCTTTAGTAATTTTATGAATGGACTGGATGAAGATGAACTATACAGAAGATGTTCTCCTAAAGATGAAGGGAAATTTACTACATCTTGCAATCATTCCTGGTAAAGAAAACAGGCCTTTCTACCTCCAACCAAGATGGTCCAAACCATCATCCTGGAAAACAGCAACAGATCCTAGCTGGCCTCCTCACTCTCAGTCTTATTTATTCTTATCAGAGCAAACAGAGAGATAGTTTAAAATACAAATTGCATCTTTTATCTTGCCACTTTCCTCCTGAAAACTCTCCATTTCTTCCTAGAATAAATTCTGAACTCATCTAAAATACTTCCAAAACCCTTTTTTTAAAAACAATTTTCCTCTGCCTTCTTTTACCACCCTGCTTGCACCAGTCTTTCAGTATACTCATTGAGAATGAGTATTCAATGAGAATCAACCTCATTCAGTATATTCTACCATGCCAGCCTCTTAGCTACTTAAAATGCTTGGGGCTTTTTTCTGCCCATATGGGTTTCTCATGGTGTTTCCTCTTCCCAGAATAATACTCTTCTGACTGTTTCCCTCCTGCTTGAAAAGGGAAAGTGTTAGTCGCTCAGTTGTGTCGGACTCTTTGCGACCCCATGGACTACAGCCCATCAGGCTCCTTTGTCCATAGGATACTCCAGGCAAGAATAACTGGAGTGGATAGCCATGCCCTCCTTCAGGGGGTTTTCCCAACCTATGGATCAAACCTGGGTCTCTCGCATTGCAGGCAGATTCTTCACTTTTTGAGCCACCGGGGAAATCGCTTCTTCCTGCTTACTTCTTATACATTTGGGTTCAATTTAAATGAGCAGTTCTCTCTTGGCAATATCTTGAGACCACTTTGGTTGTTACAACTGGGATGGTGCTGCTGACATCTAGTAGGTAGAGGTCAGGAAGCTGCCAAAGGACAACATACAGGACAGCTCTCTCCAGCAAAGAATTGTCGCTTCTAACATGTCGACAATGCTGAGGTTGATAAAGCCTGCTTTCCCTGGAACTTTCTCAACATTTTTACTTACTATAAATTTAATTCACTTTCTCTCATATCATGCTGTTCTTTTGCTCAGCAACTCCTCTAAATTTTAAATTTTGTATTCAGTTCTGCATCTGTTTGTTTAATGGCTGTTTTCCCCACTAAACTGTGAATTCCATGACAATAGTAAGCATATCTGTTTTGTTTCTCTGCTGTGTGGTCAGTATGTGACACAATGTCTGGCCTACAGAAGGCAATCAATAATAATTGTTGAATGAATTATTAAGAAAATTTATTATTAAATAGGGGAGCACTCTTCAAAACCATTTTGAAATAGTCATTCAACACATTGTCACTCAGGTCCAGGAAAAGCGTAGCAGAGGATTAAGACGTGTAAATAATCAATTACAGTACAGGGAAGATTAACATATATCCTACACAGACTTAAGGAAGGAATAAATAATGACAATGAATTTGGAGAATTAGGGAGCATCATCATCCTTATCTTCTTCATTCTTATTTCTTGGATGATAGCCCAGCTGACTCAGAGTAGGGTTTATCTCCTCTTAGCCATGAGGTAAGACACGGCTTAACTCATCATGTTACCAAGGGCTTCCTTGGTGGTTCAGGTGGTAAAGAATCTGCCTGCAATGTGGGAGACCCGGTTTGATCCTTGGGTTGGGAAGATCCCCTGCAGGAGGAAATGGCAACCCACTCCAGTATTCTTGCCTGGAAAATTCCATGGCCAGAGGAGTCAGGCAGGCTGCAGTCCATGGGGTCACAGAAGAGTCAGACGTGACTGAGCAACTAAACCACCACCACCACACCTCGTTACCAGTGGTAACTTCTGAGAGTGTTTTCAGTATTAATTTTCCTCACAGTTGCAAACACATGGCAAACCTGAGTTCCTTGGCCTTAAAATAGTAATTCTGTCTTGCAATAGCCATTTGAAAATATTTAAGAAATAATTATGGCCTTGTGACAATCCCAGAACTCTTTCCTTTACACTGGATCCCAGTTTCTAGACCCTATTAGGGTGTAATCAGGGATCGTTCTCATGGGATACAATTTATAATTGGCTAGTTATTATCACTGTTCCAGTTTGGAAAATTAAGGTTATATGGATCAAAATTGTTTTAGGGTTATACTTCCTGCATAAACACATATATGGAAAATATAACACTAACCCAACTATCTATCTATCTATCTATATGTATACACACACATATGCACACACATACGTGTGTGTGTGTGTGTGTGTGTGTGTGTGTTAGTGGTTGATTCAGTCATGTCCAACTCTTTGCGACCCTATAGACTGTACCCCACCAGACTTCTCTGTCCATGAGATTCTCCAGGCAAGAATACTAGAGGGAATTGTCATTCCCTTCTGCAGAGGATCTTCCTGACCCAGGGATCGAACCCTGACATATGCACATAGACACACATAATACACAAGGACATCTCCTTCTACCACAAACATGCACCAGGCCGTGTGTATTGGTGCCCA
>SJXQ01004599.1:74804-149006 GCA_006408695.1 Aepyceros melampus | reverse complement strand
GCCAGAGCACCGGGCTGAGCTCTGTGCCATACAGCAGCTTCCCACTGGCTGCCTGTTTCACACGTGCTAGTCCAGTAGTTGTATGTTACTTGTCAGGGTATATGTCAGGGCCGCTCTCTCAGTTGTCCCATCCCTCCTTCCCCCATTATGTCCATGAGTCCTTTCTCTGCGTCTGCTTCTCTGTTCTTGCCTTGCAAATAGTTTCAACTGCACCATTTAAAAAGATTTCACACATATGTGTTAATACACGATATTTGTTTTTCTCTTTCTGATTCTTGTGCTTCCATTTCCTTTAAGGTACTAGCGATGTTGATCCTTGATTCCCAATTTAAACTGGGCCCTGAACATTACCTGGTCATGCCGTGTTTCTCTTACCACTTATCTCCAATCTCCACAAGACATGTAAACAATTCTTAGCCTGCTTCAAAGCTTGACGCTATTTATTTTTTGAGTGTGTGCTTTAACTCTTTAGCCTACTTGCAGAGAAAGCAAAAGCCACTGGTCCCACAACCACCCCCATACAACTTCTTACAGCCATGTAACCCAGTGGAGGAATTATTCCTCAGAATTCCCTTATTCTCTCAGGTAATTCTTTACTGCGATTCCTTGGTGGCTCAGACAGTAAAGAATCTGTCTGAATGTAGGAGACCTGGGTTCAGTCTCTGGGTCAGAAAGATCCCCTGGAGAAGGCAATGGCACCCCACTCCAGTACGCTTGCCTGGAAAATCCCATGGACGGAGGAGCCTGGTAGGCTGCAGTCCGTGGGGTCGCTAAGAGTCGGACATGACTGAACGACTTCACTTTCACTTTTCACTTTCATGCAGTGGGGAAGGAAATGCAACCCACTCCAGTGTTCTTGCCTGGAGAATCCCAGGGACGGCGGAGCCTGGTGGGCTGCCGTCTATGGGGTCGCACAGAGTCAGACACGACTGAAGCGACTTAGCAGCACGGTGTTCTTGCCTGGAGAATTCCATGGACAGAGGAACCTGGCGGACTACAGTCCATGGAGTCACACAGAGTTGACACAACTGAACAATTAACTTTCACACTTTCAATCCTTTACTGCTCGTGTAAACTCAGAGCCCTGCTCTGTACTCGACACTTCCCATCCACTCTGAAATCTTTGGACTCAGTAGTCTCCCCCAGTCTTCTCTGCCTTGCTCAGTTGATAGCCAGGCTTCTTGCATCCCCACATCTGCATCCCCCACTCACTCCTCGATTCAGTCCGCTAGGACTGCTGCCCCAGACACAGCTGCGGAAAAGGCTCTCCATGTCAGAGGATGGAACGGACACTCCTTCTGGCCTCGCAGCAGTCTTGGACGTAACTGAACACTCATTCTGCTTTAAAAGACTCAGTTCCTTTAACTCCATGCCCCTCTCCTGTCTTTGCTTCTATCTCCATGTCTACTTTTCTTTCTTTTTTTTTCTTTTTAAAAAATTAATTTACTTGTTTTAATTGGAGGCTAATTACTTTACAATATTGTAGTGGGTTTTTTTTTTTTTTTTCCATACTTTGTCTACTTTTCTTCTATTAGACTTTTTAAAGAATTTTTTTTTTCCTGTGGACCATTTTTACAGTCTTTATTGAATTAGTGACAGTATTGCTGCTGCTGCTTCTTTTTTAATGTTTTGGTTGGTGAGGTATGTGGGATCTTTGCTCCCTGACCATTGGAAGCTGAAGTCTTTAACCGCTGGACCACCAGAGAAGCCCTTTCTATTAGACATTTAACTGTAGGCATCCTGATGGTTTCACCCCAGTCCCTCTGTTTCTTCTTTGCCTGCTTTTATTTATTTTTGCTACTTCGGTGACTTCAGTTCCATCTCGATAGTGATTATTTTTGACTTTATGTCTCTCGGCCAAATTTATCTTCAGAGCTCCAGAACAAAATACCAAACATTTTATACGAAATCTCCAACCATATGTTTCATGGGTCCTTCAAAACTACCATGCCTCCAAAAGCAGTTATGATTCCCTCTGCCTCCCACACTCCCTGGACTCCCCAAATGGCACCCACAGCCGACGAACCAGGAAGCAATGAGCATTTTGATTATTTTCTCTATATCAGCTCCCATAATCACACATTATATATCATGAATTCTACCTCCTTATATGTTGGTTGCAAATACTTCCACTTCACTACTTTTCTTCCATTTAAGTCTAAGCCACTGTCATCTCTTGCCTGGACCAATGCACTCTCTTCCTGTGACAGTCCTATTTCCACTCTCATCAGCTTGGATCCATTCTGGAGCAGCACATAGGATCTTGAGCAGAACCCTGTATGAATGGTGAACGGTGACTGTGACTGACGTCTCCCTCCATTGTCTGCAACATGGTTCTCATCTGAAGTCATCTTCTAAAAATCAAAAGCAACCACGATACTGCTCCAGTTAAAGTTTTTAGTGACATAAGATTTAAAATGCTTTACTTGGCCTAAATTCCTTCATGATCTGGCCCTACCTCCCTCGCCATGATGCTTCTTCCATAGTTTTTCATCCCTTGAATTCTCTAAATTCCCTTTATCCCCAGTCAGAGCCTTGGGATATGCTATTTCTTCTTCCTGGGAACACCTTTCTCTAACTAGTCACCTGGACAAATTCTACTTAACTTTCACGTCTTTGTTTAAAGGTATTTTCTCTGTAGAAGCCTTCCATGACACCTTGTATTAGTTAAGGTTTACTCATTAGGAATTCTCATAGACACTGTATTTCTTCTTCTAACCTTTGTATAATTGTAAGCTCCAAGGGGGCAGAGGCTGTGTCTCCCTCATTCATCTGTACATCCTCAGTGGAAAAACAATAGATATTCACTAAATATTCAAATTAATGAAGTTTTTGCACTCTCCATGAAAATAGCAACTAAACTGTTTATATAAAGAATTTACTTTCTGTCATGAATTTCTATTACTGGCTTTTTACGTAGTCAAATGTAATCATTTAATTGCCAACTGTATTTTTATTCTCTGCCTTCTTTGCAAGTAGACTTATCTACAGTTGATTCTAAGTGATATTTCAGATAGATTCATATTAGTTTCAGAAATGTGCTTGGAGTAACTAATTTTATCTCTTGGTCTTGGTTAAGTGACACTGTGGTATGAAATAATATATATTATGGATAGCACCACAAAAGATTTGCAGTTAATCCAGTAGACACTTTTGAAATTATATCTTCATTTTTAGAAAATTATGTGGCAAAAATAAGTAAATAACTTCATCTAAACTACACATGTGCAGTTTGATATCCTCATAGTTAGAATTACTGAATCTTTACCAACTGTGAAAGCAAGAAAGACAGTGAGTAATAAGCAAGCAAGAACTATATCAGAGAATCTTACTGAACACAGCCTTGGGATTCTGTTTTGCTAGAACAGGAGTTTCAGAAGCAATGAAATATTTTTGATTTAAGTCACTGTTCTCTCAGATTTATCTCATTTATCTCAAAAGTGAAAATGCCAATTTATAACTTGTCCCTAGAAGTTGCTTGAAGTTAAAAACAAAACAAGATAATGTGATGAATTATAAATTAGGAAAACTGGATTCTTATCCCAGCTCTAATAATTATAGTGATGATAATATGGGGGCATAGCTTAATGGCTCGACCCTTCATTTTCTAACACATGAAATGAATATGCAAATGTTAACACCACTTAATACTTGGGTAGTTATTTTGGCTAAATGAACAACAAAAATTACTTAGCCTGGCAAATGATGCTCTTTTCAGCCTGATTGAAACTGGCTTCTTGCACCTTGCTTGTTAGCCTTCTTACCCACCTTCTGACTTCTACCCCACTTTCCCCAACACACACACACACACACATCAGTTCTATACTTACAGCACCAAATTAGTTACTACTTCCTGCTTTTTGGAAACACTAAACCTTTTAATACTTATGAATAAAGTGTGAATAATAATTTCAAAATATGTACATGTGTTTTTCCTTGTTTACATTTGATTGTGTGCTATTTTGTTACTATGTTTTCAAGAGGAATTACTTATCTTAGAGGAGAACAGAATTTTTATATCAAGATGATAAAGAGAAGGGATTAGTATGTGAGCCTTTGACACTCAAATCAAATCTGGGGAGTCCATGTAAAACAGTGATTCTGAAAGGCAGGCTTTGGAATGAAAACACTCTTTAGAAAATATCTTAGCTCATATTCACATCAGGAGCCAGTTCTGGAAATCTTAGACATAAAGGGAAATTCCTCTCCAAGATGGAAGGAATAGTCTATGTCTTCAGCTCAGGGTCTGGGAAGAAAAAACAAAGGTTCTAAGATCTGCAGTGTGTCCTTCTCTTCTTGGAGGCAAAATCCCAAGAAGAAAGAGTGATTTCTTGAAGTTGAAGAAAAAGTCAAAAGCATGAGAAGACTGCCCAGCAGGATGAAGGCATGCTAGCATCAAAGCCTTAGTAGCTGGAGCAAAAATACAGTTGCAGAGTGAGCTGAAGCAGTCCTCCTGGCTCCAGGGGCAATGCACACCATAGAGAAAGGATGGATAAGTTCCTGCACATCTCAAGGGGGAATGAAGAACTAATAAGAGCAAGCGCACATTGCCTGTAAACTTGCCAGGCATCCTTCTTAGCATTTTGTATCTATTAACTCACTTAATCTATGCAACCACACACTGAAGAAGAACCCCATTTGACAAAGAAGAAAATGTAGATGTGTGACATTTAAGTAATTTCCCCACTGAGATATAGTTATTGAGTATTATAACTTCTTTGCAGAAGAGTTGGAGGGCACCATGTTAGCTGGGGGCTTTAGGGTAAGCTGCTTGGTTCAGTGATAAAGAAGAGTGAAAGCCAAAATTCAAGGTGTATCCATACTGCCAGTGAGAAAGAAATTAGCAAGGAGGACCACTGGGTCTGATAAGGCTAAGAGATCATGCCTCAAAGGAGGCCAGGCTGTGGTCCTACCTGGCCAATACCACACTTGGTAGCATCAGTGAAGGAGAATCTGCCCTGAGGCAGAAATTAGCAGAGAGACCACCTAAGTACTTCTCCCCAACTGCCATTCAGTCCCTAAGTTTCTCCTGCTGCTGCTGCTGCTGCTGCTAAGTCGCTTCAGTCGTGTCCAACTCTGTGCGATCCCATAGACGGCAGTCCACCAGGCTCCCCGTCCCTGGGATTCTCCAGGCAAGAACACTGGAGTGGGTTGCCATTTCCTTCTCCAATGCATGAAAGTGAAAAGTGAAAGTCAAGTCGCTCAGTCGTGTCCGACTCTAGCGACCCCATGGACTGCAGCCTTCCAGGCTCCTCGGTCCATGGGATTTTCCAGGCAAGCATACTGGAGTGGGGTGCCATTGCCTTCTCCTACATTCACTGACTTGAGAAGGCAATAGAGAAGGAAAAATGGCTCTGACCTGGAACTGAACTTGAAACTATTTATTTATCCATGAAAGGCTACTTTGAATTAAAAAAAAACAAACAAAAACTCTTTAGGTTAGAGGACACTGATTATATTGATTGCCAGTATTTTTTGGCAGCTCCTCCACTTTCCAGTGAGAATGGAACATCAGCTTGTTTCGAAAAATAAAGAAGCTAGGCATAGCTTTATTATAATGTGGGTTAAATTTGACTCTTTTGTGCATCCGTATTTGCTGTTATATCTGCTCTAACACCCTTTCTGTTTCCCTCATCTGGCAAAGTCTAACTCACCTTTAAGTCCTAATCCAAGTGTCACATCCTTTATGAGAAATATTGCCAGAAGTCCAGATGGAGTTAGTGACATCATATGCTTCTAAAGCACATAGTCCATGTATCTCTATTGTATTGTATGGCATCCATCTGTTAGTCTGTCTGTCTCTTTCCCTAGACTCTGAACATTCGCATATTGTGAGCCTCAAAACGTGGTTATCAAATGAATCAACAATCAAATGGGAAGTTTGTGTGAATGTCATGGGATCCAAGGATCCATCTCCTTTGTTGTTCAGTTGCTCAGTTGTGTCTAACTCTTTGTGATCCCATGGACTACAGCATACCAGGTTTCCCTTGCATTACTATCTCCTAGAATTTGCTCAAACTCATGTCCATTGAGTCAGTGATTCCATTCAACCATCTCATCCTCTGTCACCTCTTCTCCTCCTGGCCTCAATCTTTCCCAGCATCAGGGTCTTTTCCAGTGAGTTGACTTTTCATCAGGTGACCAAAGTATTGGAGCTTCAGCTTCAGCATCAATCTTTCCAATGAATATTCAGAGTTGATTTCCATTAGGATTAACTCTTAGACCCCAAAGTTACACAGTTGAGGACACAGAAAATATTTGCTAAATAATAGCTGGATTTTTACTTGAGTCTTGATGTTTTTGCATTAGACAGTCTGAGGACTCAAATGTCAAGAGTCCCCCAAAATCATTTAAAAAGCTTGATGAATGACGTATCTATTTTCCTCTTATAGAGTACCAATACCATAAGGAGAGAAAATTTTGTCTGTTTTTTTTGATTCGTGTATCCCTAGTGCCTTGAACCATGCCAATTATTTATGAAGTGGGTGCAATAATTGTTGACTTGAAAAAAAATGAATGGCCAGTTATTGGAAACTCTACCTGCAGACATAGAAATCACAGCGGGTATATCTGGTTCATGCTCCATTGACGATTCCCTTTCAGCTATGTACCAGTTGCTTAATAGAAACAGGAAGTTACTTTTTACTGCCATTTCCTTGAAAATCACTAGTAATACAATTTCTTCGAAAATTGCCTGTAACGACTACAATAGCCTGAGTGAATTCTGTCTCTTCCCAGATGTAATTTCATGAGCAACAGTGCTTCTAGGGAGTTATCTTTCCATATAACTTTTATTGAAATCTGTTCAGTCTGACTCCCTCCTCTCTCTATCAAATTATAACTTCCCAGTCTGTGGTACCTTTCTTCAAACAGCCGTTTTGCTTATAATGAAGGTCAATGGCTGGCTGTTGACTCAAGGGTGAGGTGGTGCTATGTCACATTCTCCCAGCAAGCTGCACAGGACAGAAGGTCTATAACCATTATCTAGCCTGGATTCTTATAGAATTTGAAGATGATTTCTTTTTTCCAAATTCCATTTTCAAATGAATAGTGGTTGAAATGGCATGCTTTTTACTGATTCATTGATGTTACAGACTGAAAAACAGTGTAAAACTGAAAAACATTGAGAAAAGGTATTACAAGAAGAAAATGACTTTATAACTGCATCTGCTTGGACATTTTAAAATTCATAATTGACCTATAGTTCAGGTTTCAAGAACAATATGCCTTCACCTGTACATGATCACTTATTATGAAAAGTATCTTTGATTTTTCTGACTTTCCCCACTTCGCACGAGTTTGGCTTAGATTCTTGCGCTGATGTCATCTAGGTTAACAGACATTAAGATACATTGAGCCATAATCCCCCTAGTTCTAAGTGCTTTTGAATCTAACAGAAGTTGGGTACTGGAAAAATGTAAGATCAGAGTGGCGAAAGCAAAATTGGGCCTTTTTGAGTCAGGCACAAACATAAAACACAAAATAGAATAGAGAAACAATATTGTAACAAATTCAATAAAGACTTTTAAAAATGGTCCACATCAAAAACTCTTTAAAAACAAAAAAGCAAAAAAAGAAAAAACCACCAGATGGGTCAGTAGGGAAGAAAACTATATTTCTAAATCACCTATTTTATCCTGTGCAATAACATTTGTTGTATAATTAAATCTTCACAAAACCCCCTAATTAACATAAAGTGTGAGTCTTCCCATCTTATAATGAGGAAAGTAAGGTTCACGGAGTTTAAATAACTTGCTCTGATAGGTACAGTTAGTAAGTAAACCAACGAAGATTAAAACCTAAATCTATCCAATTGCAAAGCCCATACTACACTGCAGAGATTTAAAACTGTAGGCTTACGTGCGCGCATGTATGCAAAGAACAGGCTTTGGAGCGCAGTCCTTGAGAACCATGAAATGTTAAAGAACCTAGATCTCTTCACTCCCTCCTTCACCACTTCACCCTTAGTCTCTCACCCATTCCTAAAGGATAGGCTTGTGTTTTCTTCCTCTTGCCACCAAAGTTCACTTGGGCAATTTTTTGAATTAATTTTTATTGGACTATAGTTGCTCTACAGCGTTGTGTTAGTTTCTACTATAGAGTGAAATGAATCACTCATACATATACAAATATCCCCTCTCGTTTGGACTCCTTCCCATTCAGGTCACCACAGAGCCTGAGTGGGGTTCCCTGTGCCGTACAGTGTGTGCTCGTTAGTTACCTATTTATCCATAGTATCAATAGTGCATATGTGTCAGTCTCCACCTTCCAGTTCCTCTCACCCCCCAAGTAATTACTTTGATATGAAGTGGAGAAGGCAATGGCACCCCACTCTAGTACTCTTGCCTGGCAAATCCCATGGATGGAGGAGCCTGGTGGGCTGTAGTCCATGGGGTCGCTAAGAGTCGGACACAACTGAGCGACTTCACTTTCACTTTTCACTTTCATGCACTGGAGAAGGAAATGGCAACCCACTCCAGTGTTCTTGCCTGGAGAATCCCAGGGACGGGGGAGCCTGGTGGGCTGCCGTCTATGGGGGGTCGCACAGAGTCGGACATGACTGAAGCGACTTAGCAGCAGCAGCAACCAGCTATTGAATATTATTTTGTTTCCTTAATTTGTTTTTCTAAATGCTGTTTTCATTTATTATGTATTTGATTATATTTTTGTTATTTATTTGCATTATGATATTGTGATAGAGAAGGTGATTTGTTTACATTGCTGTGCTTAATCACTGCATATTGAACAATATACCTATCAATCAATTCTTTAGTATCAAGTAATTAAATAATTGTTTTGTATCCTTTTTCTGGAGAAGAAAATGCAGAGAGACTGGTAATGTTGTTATATAGATGTACTTGTGCATTTTAGAAATATTTGGGGGAATTAGATCAGCTTTGTCAAGGAGCTGGGAGTGCATCATAATTTTTTCTACTTAGAAAAGATAGAAGTGCAAATGTGTCAGCAAGTGCTGCTGCTGCTGCTGCTGCTAAGTCGCTTCAGTCATGTCTGACTCTGTGCGACCCCATAGAGGGCAGCCCACCAGGCTCCCCCGTCCCTGGGATTCTCCAGGCAAGAACACTGGAGTGGGTTGCTCTTTCCTTCTCCAATGCATGCAAGTGAAAAGTTGAAAGTGAAGTCTTGCCGTCGTGTCTGACTCTTAGCAACCCTGTGGACTGCTCTAGGACCTTAGTAGTATCCTGTGCGTCCTATGCATAGGAAGCATCCTTATTAGGACCTTATCAGCATCCTGTGCATGCACCAGCACCTCTTATTAGCATACGAGGTAAGAAAAATGTTTACATTTATGCTTTTTGTCATTCCTTGTTTATGTTCCAAGAGTGATTCTAAGTAAAATTCCTTAAAATGGAAATGGTCTATGCCTCCCTGAGGGGAGTGGTGGGAGAAGGACTTAGGGTGAAAAGGTAGTGTCACATTGGGTTGTTCTGAGGAACTAACGATGTGATTTCTTGTGAGAGTACTAGGTAAATACAAGTTACAATAAAATGTTAGTCATTGTTTGAAATACTCTGTTGGAAGAATCTCAGTGTACTTGACGCAATGTTTTTCTACTTAATTTTGACAATTTTCAATTAATAGTAGAAAATTTAAGATGAAGGAAAGGTAAATTGACATACTTAAAGTTAGAATTGTTTATGATTAAATCACTGTCGGCAAGTTTTGAGAGTCCCTGTGTGATACATACTGAGTGTTCACCAAGTTAAGCTGGCAAAGTACATACCGCACATGGGCCAAATCTATTCTACCACCTGTTTTTGTAAAGTTTTATTGGAACACAGCCACACTCATTCATTCATGCATTATCTACGGCTTCTTTTTTCACTCCAGCAGATGAGTTGGTAGTTGCAACCTAATCCTTATGGCTCACAAACCTACCGTATTTACTCTCTGGTCCTTTGTAGAAAATATTTACCTAGACCTCAGTTAGAAAATGAAGATGCTGTAATACACTGAATATTTCATCATACTCTGAACTCATCCTGAAACAGAGTAAGTTATAAAATCATCATCAAACATACAAACTCAGTATGTTTCAGATACAAGTTGAATAGCATATAAAAATTTTAATGTGAAACAGCTTTGCCATGCACTAAGTTCAAGAATACCTAATTTATAAGCTCTGTTCTAATACTGATTTCTCAATAATGATGTTTTATGGCTTAGAAGCTGATGATATAGTGAGGAAAATCTTAGAACAGGGCTGTTTTTTTTTTCTTTGCATATGCACAATGTCTATAATTAATCTAAGTTATTGATAATATGCAAACATAAAACTGATGTAAAAATTTCAGTAATTGAATAGACTTCTTTTTCTTTTTGGCTGTCTAAAACACTTTTGGGAAGTACCTCTCTTCTACTCCCTCTGATACTCTTGGGACAATTAATCATACAGCATCAACTCACTAATGATGAGTGAAGATGTAATCCAAACAAGGGCCAAAGTTCTCAGGAATTAATGTGGATGTTGGTGTAGGCCCAATTGCCTCTTTTCTGTGAGATCACCAGTTGTAAGGACTGATACATAGAGTGCCTGATGAACAACAAGGAACACCCAGGACTTTATTCACAGTCCCACTCTCACATCCATACATGACTCCTGGAAAAACGATAGCCTTGACTAGACGGACTTTTGTTGGCAAAGTAATATCTCTGCTTTTTAATATGCTATCTAGGTTGGTCTTAACTTTCCTTCCAAGGAGTAAATGTCTTTTAATTTCATGGCTGCAGTCACTATCTGCAGTGATTTTGGAGCGCCCCAAAATAAAGTCATCCACTGTTTCCACTATCATGAGTCTAGTTATTAAAAGTAGGATATTTTCACCTTTGTGAAAAATCTTTCTCACCATAGTTAATTCAGCACAGTGAATCTGTATTACAGTTTATCTATATTGTCAGACTCTTAAAAGCACAAGAATGGCTTCATATTGAATGGTGTTTTATAATGGTCTCCACTGTTTTTCAGACTGACATAAGATGTACCTGACAACCCACTGACATGTATCTGACATGTATCCAAATTGCTTTTCTCCTCTGCCAGCTGTATCAATATTTCTTAAACTTTTGGGGTCAATAAGAATCTGATGAAAGCTGAGGACCCACTCCCTAGAAAAATGTACATATAAACATACTATGAATTTTTTATAGACTCTTATGAAGTTCACATATCTCTAAGATAGTGAATAGCTTTTGATGTGGGGAAAGCAAAGTAGACAAGCACATAGAGTTGGTGCCTTGGATGAGGAGTACACAATGTTTTTTAGGTTTTTTTTCAAGCCTTCAGAATGTTTAGAGGTAAAACATTGTCAGATTTACACTTTAATTATATTGCTTTGTCTAAAGATAAGAAATGAATTTAAGGTTATCAGAAAGATAGGTGCAAGAGAGATAAGTAAGAAAGTAGTATACATATAAAGGAGGTCAATCAGGCAGGACTTCCTAATTTATTGTAAGTAGGGGTTGGGAGAAGGAGAATTCAAGGATGAACCTCAAGCTTCCAAATGGATTATGGTGACATTTAACTGAGACTACCAAAATCACTGCAGATGGTGATTGCAGCCATGGAATTAAAAGATGCTTACTCCTTGGAAGGAAATTTATGACCAACCTAGATAGCATATTCAAAAGCAGAGACATTACTTTGCCAACAAAGGTCCGTCTAATTAAGGCTATGGTTTTTCCAGTGGTCATGTATGGATGTGAGAGTTGGACTGTGAAGAAAGCTGAGTGCCGAAGAATTGATGCTTTTGAACTGTGGTGTTGGAGAAGACTTTTGAGAGTCTCTTAGACTGCAAGGAGATCCATCCAGTCCATTATTAACTGAGACTACCAAAATCACTGCAGATGGTGATTGCAGCCATGGAATTAAAAGATGCTTACTCCTTGGAAGGAAATTTATGACCAACCTAGATAGCATATTCAAAAGCAGGACATTACTTTGCCAACAAAGGTCCGTCTAATTAAGGCTATGGTTTTTCCAGTGGTCATGTATGGATGTGAGAGTTGGACTGTGAAGAAAGCTGAGTGCCGAAGAATTGATGCTTTTGAACTGTGGTGTTGGAGAAGACTTTTGAGAGTCTCTTAGACTGCAAGGAGATCCATCCAGTCCATTCTAAAGGAGATCAGTCCTGGGTGTTCTTTGGAAGGAATGATGCTAAAGCTGAAACTCCAGTACTTTGGCCACCTCATGCAAAGAGTTGACTCATTGGAAAATATTTTGATGTTGGGAGGGATTGGGGGCAGGAGGAGAAGGGGACAACAGAAGATGAGGTGGCTGGATAGCATCACCGACTCGATGGACATGAGTTTGAGTGAACTCCGGAAGATGGTGATGGACAGGGAGGCCTGGCGTGCTGCAATTCATGGGGTCACAAAGAGTTGGACATGACTGAGCGACTGAAATGAACTGAACTGAACTGAACTGAGACTAGAAATAGTACAGGAGAAGCAACTTTAGTGATATACGGTGACCTCTGTCAAATCGCTGAAATTTAAGTTACACACTTTAAGGTTAGATAGTTGGACATATATAGGATCTATGTTCATGATGACAATCTGGAATTCTTCTGCAGGACAGTGTCTCTAAACCTTAACATACAGAAGAGTCACTTAGAAAGTCTGTGGAAATAGATTGCTGGGTCCTACCCTCAGAGTTTTTGATTCGGTAGGTCTGGGATAAGGCTGGAAAATATGTTATCTTCTAATAGCCTCCCAGGTGATACTGGTGGTGTTCTGGATATCTGGAAGACCGCACTGGGAAACACTGATGTAGAAGACCTTTGTTGTTTTCAGTTTCTATCCAACTTTTTATTTTCTCGTTACAGCATCCCTTTCAGTGCCCCCAACATCCTTTGGGAAATTGCTTCTCTCTTACTCCAGCCATTCTATTCTTGTTTTTCTGCCTATGTTCATTCATGTATGATTACACACGGAGAGATACATCTGTATAGAAACTACTTTCATAGAAACAATAAAATGGTGGCCATCAGGGGCTGGGGACAGGGTGGGACAGGGTGGGACAGGGCGATGTTGGTCAAAGGGTGTGTGTTTGTATTAGTCATTCATTTGTGTCCCACTCTTTGCAATCCCATGGACTGGAGCCCACCAGGCTCCTCTGTCCATGGGATTCTCTGGGCAAATCTTCCCATCCCAGGGGTTGAATCTAGGTTTCTTGCTTTGCAGGAAGATTCTTTACTCTCTGAATCACCAGGGAAGCCCTGGTCAAAGGGTAAAACATTCAATTATGCAAGTTCTGAGGATCTAATATATAGCTTGGTGACTTTAGTTTAAAATAAGGTATTGTTTATGTCAAAGTTGCTAACAGTAGATCTTATGTGTTCTCACCACCAAGAAAAAGAAGTTGACTGTGCAAGATGATAGATGTGTTAATTATCTTCTTTATCTTGGTAATCGTTCCACAATGTCTATAATTCAAAACATCTCATTGCACACTTTAAATATATATGTTTATATTTGTCAATTACATCTCAATAAAGTTTGGGGGAAAAAGAAGAGAATGAAACAGGAAAAGCTAGAAAGAGAGGAAAAGCTAGAAACAGAGAAGGAGAACAAAAGAGAAGAGAAAACAAAGTACAGAAAAGAGGGAAAGATGGTCTTTATTTCCCATTCATCCCTCAAGCTGGGTCCAGCCCTTGCCTTCCCAATTACTTAAGCAATAAATTCTCTTTTTCAAGTCAGCTAGAATGTGTTCCTGTAACTGTCTATGAAAAAGTCCCAATATATTTTCCTTTTATTTTTTAAAAGACTTTTTGAGATTCTGATTCCCACATGTGATTTCTGGTTAGTAAAGCAAGTTGATAAATTTTCTTTGTTTAAAAAATTCAATAATATTTATATTTTCCCAAATCAAATAAAATCAATATAATTCAACGTTTATTTGAAAACTTCAGTTTTTGTTCTTGTTGCTTCAACTATAGCACAGACCACAGCTGGGTTGTAAGGCATTTTACTGATTGGTTACCTTAAAATAAACACCAATCTAAGTAGAGTTAGCCATAGAATATGCACTGGCATGGGCTGTGTTGAATAGTTTCTACTCTGATGGTGATAGTGTTATCATTACTGATTTAGAGGGACACATTCAGGTTTCTGTCTTGTAATATTTTGCAAGCAGTTCTGCATTCACAAGTTCAGTTGCTCTTAGTATTTTTATTTTATTATAATAAAATTAATAGGAAGGAGACCACCTGAGGCACATTAATTAATAGTTAAGAGAAAAATTTTGACCTATTTTCCCTCTTCATTCCTCCAACTGGATAGATAATATATTTTCACTAATAAAGTTAAGCCTGCTGCAATGCTGTATGTAATGTGAATTACCTTTCTGTGGGGAGCCAGGACAACTTAGTGTAACATGCAAAACCTCTGGAGAATACCAGATCTTGTTTTTGTTTTTCCTTGAATTCTCTCTCTGGTGTGCCTTGTGGTCTTTAGAGGGATTCTAAATCATCTGGATATTGTGGAAAAGAAAAAAAAAAAGATTAGCAATGACTTGATGAAGTTTCTCTCACTTCTTATATTGCTAACTGTGCAAAATTGTTAATGTGTCTCTTTACTATTTATGGTCTCTTCAATATATTTGTGACAGTTGAAGAAGAAAGACGAATGCCCATGATTCATCTTGTTCAGATAGAACATTTCTAATCTTAAAAGAAAAGTAGAATATTACCTTTTGATGAGGCCTATTGGTCCAGAGACAAACAGGACCTTAATAATATATCATTATTGAATGAAGATAATAAATGACATTTCTCTTATTCTCAAGACATCATTTTAACAGAAACTTTGAAGGAAATGGCTACTTTATATCCACAGGGGAGAAATTATTATTTTTTTTTAATTGAGAGTTAGGTATAAACCCTGAAACTGTTATTCTCTAGTTATTTTATTAATGTACAGATGCATGAAGCTCTTCCAAGCCTATTTAATTTGTGCCTGTGACTTCTCTTTAAAAGCAAGGACAGATAGTGCACATTCTTGGATATAGCACAAACAGGATCTTATTTCATTTGTTAGTTGAGTAGAAGCTGAACAGAGATTTTTTTTGAGAATATAAAACAGAGTTTCCCACTGAGCTAACCTCATTTTCTAGGATTCTGCCATTGCCCTCACCATATGTCCGGCTGCATTATTATAAAGACATCCAACTGCTGAGGTTATTTCTGTTTCCAGTAAATAGATGCTAGTTATATTTCTAAAATTGTACTTATGCAAGTTAAATTTTCTTACAAAAGAATTATCAGAACTAATGTACAATGATTTTGATCATGTAAATTCAATTAGAGGAAATGACATATAAAAAAGAGAAGGATGGGGCACTTGTTGGGGTGCTAGAAAGATAGATTGGAGTACAATATGATGAATGTTAGGCTAAGGAGTTTGGAATTAATTCCAGTACTGTGGAACTCCTTAGTGTAGTTGGCGTGGGTCTCTGGATATCATTGCAGATTCAAACTAAAGCCATATGTGAAGGGTTTTTTTTTGTGTGTGTGTGTGTGAGAATTTCTACTGCCAGCACCATTACCAAGCTTCATGTCTGATGTGAGAGATGTGAGAGAGGAGAGGGGGCTGTCTCCTCTTTAGCCAAAAGATTATTTCATTTCAGATCCTTTGTTTCCATTCAGATAGCCTCTCCATCCATCCTTCTGCCAGCCTCTGTTTGATATATGCAGTTATTGTAAGCCAACTTTCTCTTGCAGTAGGCTCCTACAATTTTCTCATAAACATATTGCTTGAAAGTAACATAACCTGTTTTTTAAGCATTGTACACATGCAAAGTATACATCAAGAAATGTGTAAGACTAGTAATCAAGAGTTGCAGTTCTTGAGTCACAATGCATTGGGTCAATTCTATGTTCTGATCATTTACTTGCCATGTAACTCAGAAAATGACTTAACCTCCTTCAGTCTTTGTAAAATGAGGATAGTGTATGGGTCTCATATGATTATTTCAAAGTGTTAATGAATTAGCAACCGTGAGGCACTGATAACCCTGCAAATACAAAATAATGTCTCAATAAATGTCTGAAATATTTTTATAGATTTTGACTTGATGAGAGTCCTAATCAGTTAATATGCTGCTACTGCTAAGTCACTTCAGTCGTGTCCAACTCTGTGCGACCCCATAGCCAGCAGCCCACCAGGCTCCCCTGTCCCTGGGGTTCTCCAGGCAAAATACTGGAGTGGGTTGCCATTTCCTTCTCCAATGCATGAAAGTGAAAAGTAAAAGTGAAGTCACTCAGTTGTGTCCAACTTAGTGACCCCATGGACTACAGCCTACAAGGCTCCTCCATCCATGGGATTTTCCAGGCAAGAGTACTGGAGTTAATATGAGTAAATGGAAAAAAGAAGGGGTTTTTAGTCAAGTGAATGTGACTTCAAATCTTGGCTCTGCTGCTATCAACTGTGTGAACTTGGGCCTCTTTGAGGCCACTTTCATATCAAAGAATTGCTCAGCAGGCAGACTCAGCCTGCAAGTAACAGAATGTCCTACTTGAAATGGCTTAACAAATAAGGACAGAAGTACTACCTTGTGTAACCTGCAGTCCAAGGGGGTGGAGGTGCTTAATGTTTTCCTTACCACTCTTTGGCTTCAGCCTTTCTCTCCCTGTCAATTTTGTTCTCAGTCTGGCTCCTCTCATGGTCCCAAGTTGGTGGCTGGGACAACTTGGGCAAGATGCTCCCTTTTCCTACCTAAAATGAGAAAGAGATTCTTAGCCAATCATGAAATACAAGTTCTTCCTTTTACCCTTTTGAATCATTTTAGGACACATAGCCACCCTTAGACCAATCACAAGAGTCAGAAAACGAGAATAGAATAATTAGAATCTTCCTTTAGAACAGATGAAGATAGAAATCTAAAAAAAAAAAATCAGAGTTCTATTTGGAAAAATGAAAGGGAAATGGATATTGCATAGGCAACTAGATATGTTCATCACAATTTGTTTTTAACATTAAATAAGACAATATAGTGTCATTTAATATTAAATAAGATAGCATAATGTTATATTAAATAAGATCTATTTAATATTAAATAAGTAACATGATATACATGTATAGCATCTTATTTATAGCATCTTATTTAATATAACATTATGCTATCTTATTTAATCATTGGAGAAGGCAATGGCACCCCACTTCAGTACTCTTGGCTGGAAAATCCCATGGACAGAGGAGGCTGGTAGGCTGCAGTCCATGGGGTCGTTAAGAGTCGGACACGACTGAGCGACTTCACTTTCACTTTTCACTTTAATGCATTGGAGAAGGCAATGGCAACCCACTCCAGTGTTCTTGTCTGGAGAATCCCAGGGACGGGGGAGCCTGGTGGGCTGCCATCTATGGGGTATCACAGATTCAGACACGACTGAAGCGACTTAGCAGCAGCAGCAGCAGCAACATGTATATCATAACACTCAGCTGCAGTACTAAAATGCTAATTCTTATTTTCTTTCTGTTGTAATTTCTTATTCATAAACACTTCTTAAACTGAAGCTTTATCTGGCATTGATAAAGTTGGCATTTCAACTAATTAGTTGAAAATAATGAAGGTGGGGGAGCTGAAGGAAGAGACTTAAGAGGAGTTAGAACAAGTTACAGATTATTATAGTACTTCAGGTAAGATGTAATAAATCCCAAACCATGGAGGAGACAAACTGGAAGCTGGTGATAAATGTGAAAATATTATGAAGCTACAGTTCATAGGATTGGTGAGTGACTGGTAATAGGAGATGGATGGTAGGAAAGGATGTAGTTTTAAGATTTTGAATCTGGTTGCCAGGGAGAATGCCAGTATCTTTAATACAGAGAGAAGAGCTGGTTTAGGGGAAGCAGGATGACTTTGGTTCATGTTGTCTTTGGTCTTCAAAGGTCTGGCAGATATCCAGGCAGATACTTCATGAGATTAATTTAGTGTGGAGGCTCGACCCTTTGGTTCATTCAGATAGGGGTGTTATACGATGAAATTTCAGGAAGGATTGTGCACATCTAAATGAAATGATTAAGCAAAGGAGTTAAGAAATGGCTACATTTATAAATAGGAAGAAATGATCAAAGAGAATGTCAAAAAACAGATACAACCCAATAATAGATGCTAAGGGATAGCTTATTTCAAACAAAGGGATATTCAACAATGTTTAATGGCATAGATGTTTCAGGAGTTTAAAAATAGAGAAAAGACACAGGACTCAGTGATTAGAATATCAGTACTACCTTTGAATAAGCAAATTCAATAACATCAGTAATGAAAGTTCAGAAACTTGTGGTCATCAGAAAAGGACTACAGAAATAGCTGCTCTTTCAAAAACTTGGTGGTAAAGCGAGAATCATGGGGTGGAAAGCACAAGACGCTACAGGATTGAGGGGTGATTTTTGTTTAAATTCAGAGAGAACTGAACAGATTTGTGGGAGAAGAAACAGAATCTGTGTAAGAGAAAAGACTGAAGGTACAAGAAAAAGGGGCAATGACAGAAGAAAAAGAGGCAATGATAGAACGCCTCTCAATTTTTAAGAACTTACCATGTGGCAGGCACTATTAGTATTCCATTTTTCAAAGGCAGAACCTGAGCTTGTATGATGTTAAATAACTTATGCAGCTTCCTACAACTAAAAGGGGTAGAGCCATGCCAGGTGATTGCAGACTCCGTACTCCCTGCTGCAACGAGATTTCAGCCCCTGGAGGAGGGTGGTTAGGGGTCATCAGAAGTACCAGTGAAGAGAGGCATTCACTTTGGCAAAGAGGAGAGGTACTTCTTTTTCACATCAATTAAAAAAAAAATTTTATTGGAGTATAGTTAATTTAAAATTTCGTGTTATTTTCTGCTATACAGCAAAGTGAATCAGTTCTACATATATATGTGTGTGTATATATATATATATATATGTTCTTCAAAATTCGTTTCCTGTATAGCTCTTTACAAAATGTTGAGAAGAGTTCCCTGTATAATTATATATATAAAATAGTAGTGTAGGATAAAGAGAAAAAGAGAAAATGAAGGTGGGAAAGAATTTGAGATGGCGGAGAGGATTGAAAAGTGCAAATAAAAGTTCCTTAACTTGCTCATCAGACCCTGCCTTCAGAACACAAGAGCCAGGAAGATTTCTTAGCTTTAAGAAAACAGGAAAATTTCTAATAATCAATGCATAACTTGCCCTTTCACCACCTCTCTGGCCAAATTTAACAGTTGTTACTTATAAAGTTTCTCCTTTAGTAGAGAATGAGTTAATATCATCAAAAAGAATTGTAAGAAAGGTATATAAATGGTAAATATAAAAGTTAAACACCTTAAAAATACTCATAGAGTGACTGAGCCCACGAACACTTAGAATTGGTAAATAGTTGTATAACATATATCATTTAACCAGTAGTATGAAGGGATATTATAATAATTGCTATTTTTTTCATACTTTATTTTACCTCATAACCCTAGTTAGCTGGGCATTTTGAACCATTGCCTCAGGAAAGAGAAACACAGAAGAAAGCAGAGAAAACAGGGTATTAATTCTTAACTTTTGAAGTTTTGAGGCTAGGCCTCTGAAACTGAACAAAAAAATTGATAACGCAAAATGATGAAAGTAAAGAGCAATAAAATTCTGCCTCAATTTGTCTGCCATTGGTGTTGACGGACATCTGTGACACAACTGAGATGTGGAGGAAAGATGGAAGGGAAACCAGGGGTGAGGAGATGCTGTGATCCCTGACAGGATCTGGGGGAACCACAGCTGCCTGATGGAGATCTAAAGATTGAAGAGCAGAGTATACTTTTCATGGGTTCAACTCAGAGAGGAACTTCTGGCTTAGTGTATCTATAGAGTGTATGTAGACAGATGGATCCACAATTGCTTTTTTATTGTTTCTTGCATTTAACTGGAGTGTAAGAAAAATTGAGTGACCACTATATGTGGGAAAGCACCATAGAGAAGGAAAACAACTGTCAGGGGGAACTCAGCTGGCTTTCTCCAGGCTCAGAATGAAGCTGCAAAGACAGAATGACTCCAGAAAGGACTTGTAGAAGTTCACTGAGAGAGAGAGCCAGTTCTGAAGCATGCCAAGAACAAGAGATGACTCAGGATTCTGACGTGAATAGACGTGATGTAGTACAAAGCACCTACCTCCTACCCTGGATGGCTCAGCACTGAAAAAATGATTCCTATACCCCTCCCCACCAAATTCACCTTGTGGGTATTGGTGAATAACCACAGTGACATACTCACTGTGAGAATACCCATATAGTAACAAGAGAGTCATTCTTTTCATAAGAATATGATTTGATGTTTACATTTCATAATTTCAAAGGGCTAGAAATAAAAAGTGAAAAATGTCAAAGTGTTAGTTGTTCAGTAGTGTTCAACTCTTTTCAACCCCATGGACTATAGCCCACCAGACTCCTCTGTCCATGGAATTCTCCAGGCAAGAATACTGGAGTGGGTAGCCATTCTCTTCTCCATGGGATCTTCCTGACCCAGGGATCGAACCCAGGTCTCTTGCATTGCAGGCAGATTCTTCACCGCCTGAGCCAAAATATATAGCAATTTACTTCAAATGTCTAATGCTACCTTGAAAGTCAACAATATTATAACCTTTAGTAGCAAAGATGTTTCTAATGTATTAGTATCGCTTGCCACACAAAGTTGTTCAGGAAATAGAAAATCCTTGGGTAGGTACATGGATGGATGAGCACATTTTTAAGTGCAAAATGAAAACATGTTTAAAGTTCTCTAAAGTGATCTCCTCAAAAGTCAGGTGTAATCAAGATAAATGGAGAGAATATTTATTTCCTGCCATTTTGAATTATTTTTTCATTGTTTCAGTGAGTAATTATTTTTTAAGAGAATGTAAATTCTTGAGGGTAGAGTTTGGACAAACCAAAGAAGATCTTTATTCAAGCAGATCCTGAAGGCCAGAATAATAAATATCCAACCCTGCCCAGTCAGCATTGACAGAAAGAAAGATACTGTTTAAAAGGATGAGAGCAAAATTTTGGAGCCAGCAAAGCAGTACAGGAAGTAGTTGCAAAGGCTTAGGGAACTTGGTGGTGCAAAGCTGCTGGAGAATCTCTTGTGGGGAATGCCAGCTGCAGAGTAGAGATATGGTATTATTGATGGTGACTACCCACACGTCTTGTTAGCACACCTATAATTCAAATGCAGAGGAGCCCAGGGTTACAGTTTTGAAAGGTTTACTTTAAAAGGAAATTTTTACTGGAATAAAGCAACTAGATTTTGCATATAATTTGATCTAGTATGGTGGAGAGATCCCAGAATTTGGAGGTGGAAGGGCACTGTTTGAAGTTTGACCCAGGGAAAACTACCTCTTGACCTCTTTCCTTATGTATAAAATGAAATTCATTATACTTTTTCTACCTTGCTGCATTACATAGATGATCAAATACAGTAATACATGAGAAAGTATTTTTGAGAGCTGTCAAGTGTTATAAAATATTAGTTATAATTATTTTTGAAGTTGTAATTTTAAAACTATTAAACTCTCCTGCTGCTACTGCTGAGTTGCTTCAGTAGTGTCCGATTCTGTGTGACCCCATAGATGGCAGTCCACCAGGCTCCCCCGTCCCTGGGATTCTCCAGGCAAGAGCACTGGAGTGGGTTGCCATTTCCTTCTCCAATGCATGAAAGTGAAAAGTGAAAGTGAAGTCGCTCAGTTGTGTCCTACTCTTCGGGACCCCATGAGTGCAGCCTACCAAAACTCTCCTAGTTGCCTTAAAAACACAATGAAAAGTACACAAAGTACAGAGAATTTTTCAGAAATCAATGATCTAATCATATGATTCAGTTCAGTTCAGTCGCTCAGTCGTGTCCGACTCTTTGCGACCCCATGAATCGCAACACTCCAGGCCTCCCTGTCCATCACCATCTCCCGGAGTTCACTCAGACTCATATCCATCGAGTCCATGATGCCATCCAGCCATCTCATACTCTGTCATCCCCTTCTCCTCCTGCCCCCAACCCCTCCCAGCATCAGAGTCTTTTCCAATGAGTCAGCTCTTCGCATGAGATGGCCAAAGTACTGGAGCTTCAGCTTTAGCATCATTCCTTCCAAAGAAATCCCAGGGTTGATCTCCTTCAGAATGGACTGGTTGGATCTCCTTGCAGTCCAAGGGACTCTCAAGAGTCTTCTCCAACACCACAGTTCAAAAGCATCAATTCTTCTGCGCTCAGCCTTCTTCACAGTCCAACTCTCACATCCATACATGACCACAGGAAAAACCATAGCCTTGACTAGACGGACCTTAGTCGGCAAAGTAATGTCTCTGCTTTTGAATATACTATCTAGGTTGGTCATAACTTTTCTTCCAAGGAGTAAGCGCCTTTTAATTTCATGGCTGCAGTCACCATCTGCAGTGATTTTGGAGCCCAAAAAAACAAAGTCTGACACTGTTTCTACTGTTTCCCCATCTATTTCCCATGAAGTGATGGGACCAGATGCCATGATCTTCATTTTCTGAATGTTGAGCTTTAAGCCAACTTTTTCACTCTCCTCTTTCACTTTCATCAAGAGGCTTTTTAGCTCCTCCTCACTTTCTGCCATAAGGGTGGTGTCCTCTGCCTATCTGAGGTTATTGATATTTCTCCTGGCAATCTTGATTCCAGCTTGTGTTTCTTCCAGTTCAGCGTTTCTCATGATGTACTCTGCATAGAAGTTAAATAAGCAGGGTGACAATATACAGCCTTGGCATACTCCTTTTCCTATTTGGAACCAGTCTGTTGTTCCATGTCCAGTTCTAACTGTTGCTTCCTGACCTGCATATAGATTTTTCAAGAGGCAGGTCAGGTGGTCTGGTATTCCCATCTCTTTCAGAATATTCCACAGTTTATTGTGATCCACACAGTCAAAGGCTTTGGCATAGTCAAGAAAGCAGAAATAGATGTTTTTCTGGAACTCTCTTGCTTTTTCCATGATCCAGCGGATGTTGGCAATTTGATCTCTGGTTCCTCTGCCTTTTCTAAAACCAGCTTGAACATCAGGGAGTTCACGGTTCACGTATTGCTGAAGCCTGGCTTGGAGAATTTTGAGCATTATTTTACTAGCATGTGAGATGAATGCTTTTCTGCCTTTCCTTCTCCTTCTTTAGTTATTCCATTAATCAGAATCCTTTTATGAGTAGAGAGGCTGTGGAGAGAATCCCCAGATCTCTGGATCTTGACCCACAGGCCATCAAAGTCAGGCCCCATTCATATGTTCAGATCTAGCTCCTCCCCTGTTCTGTTAAACAAGTAGCAACTTAGGTCCCAGAATGAAGTGGGCTAGCCATGCCTCCTTGCCTTTAGCACTTACTCTTTCTTCTTTTGGAATACACTTTTTTGGACTCATATTCATTTTGCAAGACCTACTCAGGCATCCTGAAACTGTGGAAAATCATAGGTTAAATCAACTACACCTGTAACCTGCCTTCACTTCAGCAAGGTCCTTTTATTTGTTGCTCCAAAAAAACCTTGCTTATCCTCCAAACTGCAGGTAACCTAAACAGAGGGTAGTCAGGAACTTGGAGTCAGCCGTGGCTAGTTGGTCAGCTGTGTCTTGTTAGAACAGAACCGCTTAAGGCTGGATAGGCCCCTCCCCATCTTCCAACTGCGCATGTGTTAGCGGTGCTCAGTGACCTTTTGAGGTCAAAGAGCTGAAATATCTGCCTTCTGAGTGCAGTTGTTATGGACCAAGAATACCGGAATGGGTTGCCATTTCCTTCTCCAAGGATTGAATCTGCATCTCCTGCATTGCAAACAGTTTCTTTACTGCGAAGCCACCGGGGAAGCCTCTCTGGGTATAGTAAGTAAGTGACTCCATTTTTAAACAAGCATCTGGGAGGAAGCCCTTAGCTTTGTAATGCCTGAACAGAATGATAGTACCTTGGCTTTTTCTTATTTCCAATCACCTTTCTCTCAGCTTCTCATGCTTCTCACACCTCAGACCACCCTGCTTCTTTATCTCGTGAGTATCCCCAGCATGCCCCTCACCTTCCCCGAGGTAGGCCTCAGACTTGCAGTGGGTTGATGCAAGCCTTGACTTAGCGTTTGGCTTGCTGTGTGCCAAGCAGACGAACCCATTTTAGTAATATATCCTCCTCAGCAAAGCTTTTCTGACAACCTTTATGTTTTCCTGCTAACTGTGATGCCCATCTTCCTCTTGCTCATTCTTTGTGTCGGAAAAAGGAGGCCTCCTTTGGAAATCTTTCCCTGCTCTAGTAAGGGTCTGGGTCAGAGCTCCTCTGGAGTAGAGACCACATTTGGTAAGCTTTTCACCAGAATGTCAGCTCCAAGAGAAGACTTTGTTTTTATTCTTTGTTTTATCCTTGAAACCTAGAGCAATGCCCTGTATATAGATGTGTACTAAATTCCTGTTGCTCAACAGATGTTCTTTTTAACAGCTCTGGGGAAAACACTGCTGGTTAAAATTCTTGACTTAAATTAAAATTTGTTATTTTCTTTTTTTAATATAAATTTATTTATTTTAATTGGAGGTTAATTATTTTACAATATTTTATTGGTTTTGCCATACATCAACATGAATCTGCCACAGGTATACACGTGTTCCCCATCCTGAACCCCCCTCCTTCATCCTTCCCCATACCATCCCTCTGGGTCATCCCAGTGCACCAGCCCCAAGCATCCAATATCATGCATTGAACCTGGACTGGCAATTCATTTCATATATGATATTATGCTTTTTAATGCCATTCTCCCAAATCATCCCACCCTCTCCCTCTCCCACAGAGTCCAAAAGACTGTTCTATACATCTGTGTCTCTTTTGCTGTCTCACAGCATACTTCCCTGTGGTGGTAAAAATAAATATATTGGACTTAAGTGAAATTGTGGACATTCTTGCACTTTTTTTTTGTCAAGGAAATATTCAAATTCATTAGGAATAAAAATGGGTGAATAAATGGATGAATAAAAATTTGTCCTGTGATTTTACAGTAAGGAATAATTATTATTGGTGCTCACTGCCATGGTGCATTGAAAGCCATAACAAGGGAGAATATGGATAGAACAAGAATTTTCTGTTATAGAAGTGAAATAAAACGGTAAAGAGGGAATCATCTTGATAATGCAAGTAAAAAATTGTTTAGCCTTATTTAGAGGCATATTCCTAGAAAGAAGTGTTTTACGGTTTTGAATTACCATAGGCAATTTTGTTAACTTTTCACTTTCTATTGTATTTATAAGTTTTAGCTTTGGGTTAATTGTAAAAACCCTCATGATTATTCTTTTAAGAAAAATGATTCTGTGTCTTATTTGGCTTTTGAAAAGTTTTGTTTTTTAGAGCTATGACCACGTGCCATGTTGTTGGCTGTAGAGTTGTTGGGAGAGACTTGATGACTATAAGGCCTGATAAACCCTTTTACCAAGTGTTGGCAATTCAGTTAAATAGCACCTGCTACCACTCAAGAGACACTGCTAAACCGAAATTAATGCTTATGTGACTCTTCCAAGCAACTAATTTCATCAACAAAATTAGATTTCTTGGATGGGTAATTGACACAATCTGGTAACTCAGAGACTTGTCATTAAAAATTAAACATATATGGAAACAATATGAACTCAAGTTCTGCCTCCAATCCCCTGGCAGTGGAGCATCCAAAGGAAAAGTATCTCAAAGAAAGGTCAATAGCAGAATAAATCTCAAAGCGGGGGCCTTCACTGAGTATTAACTGAGTCTCTCTGGTCTTAGTAGAAGATAAAATTCTGATTATTTTTTCTCATTGTAAAAATTGGTTTACATTTGGGAATGTGTAATTTTGCTTAGAAAATATTGAAAATGTTTTTAGCATTTCTAGAGAGGCAGTAATGAATTTAGCTTTACTTTAATAAATGAAGACTTTTTCCAAGTTCCTCAAAAATTCACTACCTGCAAAATTCCAGGTGGTAGTATGACTTTTTTTTTTGACCCCTCAATTTTTACTCATAACAAGAATTATCTTTTCTCATGTGAAATTCTTAAGTATGATAGAAAGATTTCTGCCAGAACAGTCAAGGAAAATCTTAAGTTCACAGGGAGAAAAGTTAGTGCTTTCTTATTCTGTGCCTGCCCTCGCGTTTTTCTTCCATTTCAAGGTCTCTTCACCACACACCTTAAGTGTACCTAGCAACAACATCACTGCTTCTCAGAGTTGCCCTGTCAACCCTGCCTGACTAATTTAGCCTTTAGAATGTCCTCTTGCCGTTACTTTTGAAACTACTTATTTGGTATCTAATTTCATGCTGCATTTATTTTTTTTAAACTGATTTTGCTGTTTCCTGTATATTTTCAGATTGTTCTCCAGCAATAGTGACTCAATTTGTGACACTAATCATGTATATTTGTTTGCCTGGATCTCTACCAACATAGGGTTTGTCAAAGGGAAACTCAAAGTTATAAACACTAGAAAAAGAAAAAGTTGAGCTACAAAAGACTAGTTCTCCAAATAGAAGATGCTGAGTCTTTAAAAAGAAAATACCTCATGAAATTAGGAAGATTTCTGAGTTCAGATCAATCTGTTCAAAGCAGAAAGCAGCAACTTTGTGACATGATTTTTATATTCACAAAGGTCAAAACACAGTTTCAACATCTGCTTAGAAAAGAGGGACAGGCTTCTTTTTGCTGGGGAGTCCAGGTATCGGAAATATTCAGCAAATGGTCATGACTGAGGAAAGGGCCTCTGAACGTGAGGCTGTCTTGATAGAATCAACCAGAACTGAAGTAAACAGAGACTAAAAAACCCAGAATACTCAAGAACTGTAGGATAGTTACAAAAGGTATATGACATTGTGTGATGTGAATAACAAAAAGGGAAGGAAAAGGAACAGAAGGAATATTGGAAACAATGACTGAGAATTCCCTCCAAATACCAAATTACAGATCTAGGAAACTTTGAACACCAAACAGAAAAAAATGCCACAAAGTTACAACTTGTCTTTCTGTATTTTGTTTATAAGTAAAAAAGAGAAAAAAAAATCCTAAAACAAGCCAAAAGAAAAATACACCTTACTTATAGAGGAACAAAGATAAGAATTACAACTAACTTCTCCTCAGAAACCCTGTGTTGATCTCCTTTAAGGAATTATATATAATTCAGTTGAAAACAAAATTTTGTGGTTTTCTAAGTGATATTAGTTTATCTGATGCACCGAATTAGTAAAAGTAGTTCTGGAAATTGACAATGGTCTATTCATTAGAAAATACATCTAAAACTTGCATAAACTAGAATGTTGTGCTAACATTATTTTTAGAGTGGTAAAATAAGAAAGAAGATATAGAACATTTTCTATTAAATATGGTAAACAGTTCAGTCGCTCAGTCGTGTCCGACTCTTTGCGACCCCATGAATCACAGCGCGTCAGGCCTCCCTGTCCATCACCAACTCCCGGAGTTCACTTAGACCGACGCCCATGGAGTCAGTGACACCATCCAGCCATCTCATCCTCGGTTGTCCCCTTCTCCTCCTGCCCCCAACCCTCCCAGCATCAGAGTCTTTTCCAATGAGTCAGCTCTTCGCATGAGGTGGCCAAAGTACTGGAGCTTCAGCTTTAGCATTATTCCTTCTGAAGAAATCCCTGGGTTGATCTCCTTCAGAATGGACTGGTTGGATCTCCTTGCAGTCCAAGGGACTCTCAAGAGTCTTCTCCAGCACCACAGTTCAAAAGCATCAATTCCTTGGTGCTCAGTCTTCTTTACAGTCCAACTCTCACATCCATACATGACCACAGGAAAAACCATAGCCTTGACTAGACAGACCTTAGTCAGCAAGGTAATACCTCTGCTTTTTAATATGCTATCTAGGTTGGTCATAATTAAGTCAATCTAAATAGTTCAGAATTATCTTGATATTACATGACATTTTTCTTATGCAATGAAATATCAGTAACCTCAGATATACAGATGACACCACCCTTATGGCAAGAGTGAAGAACTAAAGAGCCTCTTGATGAAAGTAAAAGAGGAGAGTGAAAAAGTTGGCTTAAAGCTCAACATTCAGAAAACTAAGATCATGGCATCTGGTCCCATCACTTCATGGCAAATAGATGGGGAAACAGTGGCTGACTTTATTTTGGGGGGCTCCAAAATCACTGCAGATGGTGACTGCAGCTGTAAAATTAAAAGATGCTTACTCCTTGGAAGGAAAGTTATGACCAACCTAGGTAGCATATTAAAAAACAGAGACAAAAAACAAAACATTACTTTGCCAACAAAGGTCCATCTAGTCAAGGCTATGGTTTTTCCAGTGGTCATGTATGGATGTGAGAGTTGGACTGTGAAGAAAGCTGAGCACCGAAGAATTGATGCTCTTGAACTGTGGTTGTTGGAGAAGACTCTTGAGAGTCCCTTGGACTGCAAGAAAATCCAACCAGTCCATCCTAAGGGAGATCAGTCCTGGGTGTTCATTGGAAGGACTGATGAAGCTGAAGCTCCAATACTTTGGCCACCTGATGAAAAGAGCTGACTCATTTGAAAAGACCCTGATGCTGGGAAAGATTAGGGCAAGAGAAGGGGACAACAGAGGATGAGATGGTTGGATGGCATCACCGACTCAATGGACATGAGTTTGAGTGAACTCCGGGAGTTGGTGATGGACAGGGAGGCCTGGCGTGCTGTTGATTCATGTGTTCTCAAAGGTCGGACATGACTGAGAGACTGAACTGAATTTAGAGTTCTTTTTATCTTATAACCTAATAATTAAGGGCATTCATTAAATTCACAGGTCAGTGTTTTTAAATTAATTTTTTATTTTGAGATAATTTTATATTCAGGCTTCCCTGTTGGCTCAGAGGTTAAAGCGTCTGCCTGCAGTGCGGGAGACCCAGGTTCGATCCCTGGGTTGGGAAGATCCTCTGGAGAAGGAAATGGCAACCCACTCCAGTACTCTTGCCTGGAAAATCCCATGGACTGAGGAGCCTGGTGGGCTACAGTCCACGGGGTTGCAAAGAGTCGGACACGACTGAGCGACTTCACCTACAATTTTATATTCATGTACAGTTGTAGGAACTAATACAGAAAGGTCCTGTGTACACTCTACCCAGTATCACCCATGGTAAAATCCTGCAAAACTATAATATACCAATATCAATCTTATTTCTCTGATTTTACTCATGTGTGTATTTAAGTTCTGTGCAATTTTATCACATATGTGAGTCCATATATTCACCACCTTGAAGTTACCAAATAATTCTATTTCAATAAGAATCTCTAATTGCTCTCCTCTGATGAGAGTACCCTCTTCTTCCTTCATCCCCTTCAATCCATTCCTAATTTCTGATAACCTCTTGCTTCTTCACCCACCCCACCCACCCCCAGTAATCAATCATAAATCTGTTCTTCAGTTGTATAGTTTGTCTTTTTAAAACATGGTATAAATGGAATCATATTCTAACCTTTGGGGATTGATTTTTTTCACTCAGCACAATTTCCTGCCCGTTGATCCAAGTTGTGTGCCTCAATAGTTCATTTCTTTTTATTATTGAGCACTGTTCTTTGGTATGGAGGTATGACACTTTGTCTACCATTCATCTGTTTAAGGGCATGTGAGGTGATGGGCGTGAGTCTGGGTGAACTCTGGGAGCTGGTGATGCACAGGGAGGCCTGGCGTGCTGCGATTCATGGGGTCGCAAAGAGTTGGACACGACTGAGCGACTGGACTGAACTGAGGTGGTCCCAGTTTTTAGCTATTCTGAGTAAAGCTTCTATGAACTTTCATGTATGATTTTTACATGAATGTAAGTTTTCCCTTTTCTCGGATAAATGCTGAAGAATCTATTTGTGGGTAGTCTGATAATTGCCTGTCAGTTATAAGAAACTGCCAACTATTTTCTGGAGTGGCTTTACTCTTTTGTATTCCCACATCTAACATAGGAGCCATCTAGTTTCTCAGCATCCTCTCCAGCATTTGATGATGTCACTATTTCAGCCATTCTGACACTTGCAAGGGATATTACACTGAAGCTTTAATTTCTATTTGACTAATAATGGTACTGAACATCTTTCCATGTACTTATCTGCCATCTGTTTATCCTCTTTGGTGAAATGTCTGTTTATATCTTTTGCCCATTTTATGATTAGATTGCTTTTTATCCTGTGAGTTTTAGAGTTCTAGATACTAGGACAAGATATTAATATTTTGGTGGGTATGTGTTTTGCAAATATTTTCTTCCAGTCTGTTGCTTGTCTTTTCATCATTTTAAGCGTGTATTTCTGAAAGGAAACATCTTAAATTTTGGTGAAGTCTAGCAATTTTTCCTTTCATGGATTGTTTTGGTGTCAAATCTAAATAAGAACTTCTTGCCTAGTCCTAAATCATGAACATTTTCTGATTTTTTTCTAAAAATTTTATAGCTTTATACTTTAAAGTGATCCATTTTGAGTTAATTTTGTTTGGGTTGTGAGGCTTATGTCAGAGTTCATTAAAAAAAATCCATATAGATAAAACTTTTTGCTTTCTCTTTTGTGTTGAAGCTGTAGTAATAATAAAAAAAAACATTTTAAAGAGCCAACACATTTAAAGCATACATCTTTTCCTGAAAATACGTAAATTGACATGCTTGTCTTTTAGACAAAACCTGCTGAAGCCATCTCCTCCCTTATATATTTACTGTGCTGGAATCAGGCTCTGTATATTGTAATTTGCATTATTGTTTTCAAGTTTGGTCCCAATCCAATCTCTAGATTGCCCCTGTGACAATTGTAACTAGTGAATTACAACTGTAAATAATTTAGTCTCCATTTATCCCCATCAATACTCCTTATATCCAGGCCCAGTGGAAAATATTTTACTAGGTGAGCTGCCCAGGTGGTACAGTGGTAAAGAACTCACTTGCCAGTGCAGGAGACTTGGATTTGATCCCTGGGTCAGGAAGATGCCCTAGAGAAGGAAATGGCAATGCACTCCAGTGTTCTTGCCTGGAAAATCCAATGGACAGAAGAGGCTGGTGAGCTACAGTTCAAGGGGTTGCAAAGAGTCAGACACAACTTAGCGACTAAACAACAGCAATTGTATTGACATTATAATCTGCCACAATTTTTAATACTTAGGAGATTCTTAGATAACTTTCATTACTACCTTGCTTCCAAACTTCTTGAATTTATTAAATTTGTCTCATATTACTACTACTTGCTGCTCCTTGAATGTGATTTAACCATCTCATTCTCATTTTTCTTATGGCTCTGGCAAACTTAGAATTTTCCATTTTTGTTCTTGTCACTCTAACAGCTTCCCTGTTGCCTAACTTCAAAAACTTACTGCAGTGTTCAAAGGGAATAAAAAAATTCAGAAAAAAATTCAGCCTTCAGAATTAAATAGATTCACTCCCTAAGTGAGGTGAGAGTGAAGGATGCTCATAGTTGTTTTTGTTTGGTTGCTATTCTAGTTGTCTGCAGAAACCTCTTAGACTTTTATTTGAAACTTTGTCTTTACCTTCTATTTCAAAATAATGTTCTAGTTTAATGGATTATGAATAATCTTCCAGAAGATTTATGTAAAATATATCTATATTCCTGCCTAAATATATTGCTTTACTTTTCCATTTGAAGTGGATACACTACTGAATCTGCTTTTTAAATAACAAAATTAAATACTTAATTTTTTTACATTAGTATTTAAAACCAGAAGTATAGTAGTTTCCCATGCCTTTGGCAGGGTTGACCATAAATCAGGCCATACAAATTTAAAGGCAAATAAAACCCATTAAATGCCTCTCCAGTCTTAACATTCTTTGCCTGCAAGTGTAATGCTACTCTCCCCTGAGCTCCATCACCTCTTTCTGAATGTATTAAAATATGACATTAGTGTTTTTCTCTCCTTGTTCCTTCATCAACTTTAATATCCAGCTTATCTTTTAGTACTCTCCCATATAAGGACTTTGCTCCAGATGAACTCACTGTCTCCACAAAGCTTTCTCTCACCTTCCTTTCATTCTTCTTCTAATTAGTCTACCCAACTGGAATGTATTCCTTTCTTCACTACAGTGCTTTCAGTCTTTGAGAGTAAAATATATCTTCTCAGAAAGCTTTTCTGATCATCTTCCAAAGTCCATTCAATTATCCTTCTGTCCAGCCATGTGTTCATGCATTGATCCAGTTCTTTATCCAGTAACCCAGCAAGTATCCAGAGTCCATAATTTTATGTGCTAGACGTCGTGATAAGCTCTTGAATTAAAAAGACATATATCAGGTCTGGTGTGAATATAGACATAATTTATCAAGGAAGTTGAGACACACTCCACATGGGTGGCTGCTTGAAGGTTAGGAACGTTTAATGATTGGAAAAGTGTAAGGAGAACATTGAGACAGAGGCAATGTGTGCAAAATTGTGAATGTTGGTGAGAGACAGTGAATCTGTGTGGCTTGGTGTGACAAGAGCATGAAGTATAATGTGGAGAGGTAGGCTATAAGGCTGAAGAAGGCTGAGCGCCCAAGCATTGATGCTTTTGAACTGCAGTGTTGGAGCAGGCTCTTGAGAGTCCTTGGACTACAAGGAGATTGGTCCTGGGTGTTCATTGGAAGGACTGATGCTGAAGCTGAAACTCCTATACTTTGGCCACCTCATGCAAAGAGTCGACTCATTGGAAAAGACCTGGTGCTGGGAGGGATTGGGGGCAGGAGGAGAAGGGGACGACAGAGAATGAGATGGCTGGATGGCATCACCAACTCTATGCACATGAGTTTGGGTAAACTCTGGGAGCTGGTGATGGACAGGGAGGCCTGATGTGCTGCGATTCATGATGTCGCAGAGTCAGACATGACTGAGCAATTGAACTGAAGGCTGAAGGAGTCATGGACAGTGTATACCAATCCAAAGAATGTGAGACTTTGTGAAAAGGTTGTTTTATTTGATTTTATTTTTTTTTAAATTTGATCATATTTGAGGTGTATAATATCATTTGACAGACATATACATAGTGAAGTGCTAAGTGCAGTCCAGCTAATTGACACATCTTATCCCAGCAAAGAACTTATTACAGTCAAGCTAATTAGCATATCTTATCCTCATGCAGAGTTATACATTTTTTTGTGTGATGAGAACGCCTGCAGTCTACTTTCTTAGAAAATTTCCAGTATTGAATATTATTAACTGTAGTCACATTTCTGTGCATTAGATCTCTGGACTTATTCATTCTACATAACTGCAACTTGGTCCATTTTGGCCAGCATCTCCTTGTTTTCCCTACCTCCCTGTCCCTGCTAACTACCATTCTACTCTCTTCTTCAATACATATGACTTTTTAGGTTCCATGTATTAGTGAGATCATGTAGCTTTTTTTCTTTGTCTGACTTATTTTACTTGGCATGATGTCTTCCAGGTTCATCCATATTGTTTTAAAAGGAAGGAGTTTCTTCTTTAAGGCTAAATGATGTTCTGTTGTATATGTATATATATCATGATTACTTTATACATTCATCTGTTGATGGATACCTAGATTTTTCTGTATCTTTATTGTACATAATACCACAATGAATATGGGAGTGCAGATATCTCGTAAAGGTACTGAAGAAATATACTCAAGAGAGAGATTGGTATATACCCAAAATAGAGATTGCTGGATCATATAGTAGCTCTATTTGCAGTTTTTTGAGGAACTGTCATGCTATTTTCCAAATGGCTGTACCAGTTTACATTCACACGAATGTGTACAAGTGTTCCTTTTTCTCCACATCTTTGGTAACACTTTTTAAAAAATAATATACTTTAAAAAATAATTTTTTTATTAATAACTTTTTTAAAATAATAGACACACATACAGGTGTAAAGTGATATCTTATTGTGGTTTTGATTTGTATTTTCCTGATGGATAGTGATGCTGTGTAGCTTTTCACTTATCTGTTGGTCAGCTGTATATCTTCTCTGTAAAAGTATTGTGGTTTTTTTTTTTTTGATCTTGAGTTGTATGAGTTCCTGATATAATTTGAATATATATATATATATAAGAAGCCCTTTATCCAACATATGGCTTGCAAATATTCCCTCCCGTTCCATAGGCTGCCTTTTTAGTTTGTTGATTGTTGCCTTTGTTGTGTAGAGGGTTTTCCTTTTGTTGCTTGGGCTTTTGGTAGCATATCCTAAAAATAATTGCCAAGGTTAATGTCAAGGTGATGGACAGGGAGGCCTGGCATGCTGCAATTCATGGGGTCGCAAAGAGTCGGACACGACTGAGCAACTGAACTGAACGTCAAGGAAATTTTCCTCTAAGCTTTCTTCTGTTTTATGGTTTTCAGGTGTTACTTTTAAGTCTTGAGTTCATTTTGAGTTGATGTGCATGTATAGCATAAGATGAGGACTCGACGCAGCTGGCTAAGACCTGGCTCAGCTGGGACTGTCACCCATCATGCTCTAAGCAGTCTCGCTTTGGTTTGGACCTCTCTATTCATGGCACCTGGGTTTTAGGCATGACAATCCCAAGAGAGATTCCATAGGGCAGGCATTCCAAGAGGCCAAAGCAGAAATAGCATTTCTTTTTCCTCTTTTTAAAATAACCTGAGGAAGCCACGTCGTCACTTCTTCTGTGGTGTGCATAGTATACTGGTTGAAGCAGGCTCTGCCCTTCAGCTTCCAGGGCATGGGGATTAACTCCACAGCTTGAGGAGGAGGAGAAAGTCACACTATAGAAAACAGAAGATGGGGATTTGGGGAAATACAGTCTGCCTTGGTTGTTGTAGCTGCTGGCAGTTTGGGAGGGTTTTTTAGTAAAAACAGTGTCTTATAGGTGTCTATTCCTAGGAAAAGAAAATCTAAGGAAATATTAATGGTTAGGAACACTGAGAGGTAATTTACAGAATACTCATACAACTCAGTGAAGATTACAGTACTGCAACTTTGTACTTACACATTTTTAATTAATAGTTTTTTTTTTTCCTGAGCTCTTGACAATAGCACGAATTACCATTTGTTGCTAGTTTTTCAAATGATGAATGGAGTTGCTACAAATTTTCATTAAGGTTATTATTAATATCTCCCATTACTGCAAGTTTCTAAGTACTTCATTTATAACATCACTGGTGGTTCTTTACTTACATTTTATCAGAGTGGCTGGCTAGAAAGATAGAACATTTGATATGGAATAGAGACAAATGGTGGCAGAAAAATGGATTCTGAATGTTGCTTGAAAAACCACAATTCCCTTCACTGAATTGAGAGTCTAGAATTGGCCACACTTACTCATCAGCTGTTCATTTTTTATGTTTTTCCCTTCTGGCCCACTGAATAGAAAACAATAAGACTATTACCCTTTTGGAATTTTCTGTTAAAACCAATCCTTTTTCTAAGGTGAATGAGATATACAGAGACAAAGTCCTATATTTTTTTTTGATTTCTCTTTCTTTTTGCTCCTATACCTGTTACCAGAATATCACATATTCTTAAGTCTTTAGTTTTTTGTTGTTTCTTTTTAATAACCTTTGTTGACAAGTTCTTTTCATATCATTACTAATCATGGGGAAATCTACTTAGCTTAATCAATAATCCATTTCTTAACTTGATTGTTTGTGTGCAAAGAAATGGTTCCTGTGTTTAAGGTAGTTTCCAATTTAGTTATGAAAACAAATCATATACAGACATCTATCATAGCAAAAGAAAAATGTGTGCAGTGGTTAACATTTATCAGAAATTCTTTTTTTAAAGTACTTTTCTAGAACTTTGAGGCTATTTTGGGTGGTAGAAGTAAAGAATGGAATTATATTAAATTTTAAAAATAAAATGAGATGAATTGTATCATTAACAATAAATTATATTTTATCAGCAACAGTACATCATACTTTAAAAAGTATTTTTATGTTTTCATGATAAAAGTAATGCATATTCATTATAGAAAATTTGGAAGATAAACTGTAAAATTTGTCCATATTGTCCTGTTTCATGGGAAAGTATTCTTAGTATTTTGGTGTATTTTCTTCTAGACCTACATGTGCCTCTGGGTGTTTTCTGTGCAAAAACACTGGAGTTGTAGTGCAGTGATGGTTGTGGTGGATTGTCAGTCAGCAGCTGATCTCACCTCCTTCCAGTATGCTTTACTACAGAAGCCAGAAAGCAAAAAGAGTGTATTTTTCTAGATGCTCTTGTAGAAGAAATTCTGGATGTAAGTTGGTTTTGGCAATGAGATGCTTCTTGGGTTTTCTAGGAGTTGGGTTGGGCAGTACTTTTCTTTCTTGTATTTTGTTCCTGCCTTTAGCAAACACAGCTACGGGGAAGATTTTTTTGTTTGTCTGTTTGTGCTGCAGTTGCACTCTAGGGTCCACATGCTTGCTTCATGGGTGTCTTGGGGCAATTTAGTGATAGCAACAGCCTCTAAATCCTTGGATGTCAATGATTCTAGAGAATTTCTTGATTCTTCCACTTCCCAGTTGTGATGCTTAAGTCTGTAGTCAAATTTGGCTCTTTTATTAATTAAAATGATTCAGTTATTGCAACAAATAAACACTAAAATTTCACTGTTTTAACACTTATGTTTTTTAAAAATTATTACTTTAAAAATTTTAAATTGAAGTGTAGTTGCTGTACAATATTATGTTACAGGTGTTTAATGTAGTGATTCACAAATTTTAAAGGTTATACTTCACTTATAGTTAATCTAAAATATTAACCATGTTTCCCACATCATCCAATATATCCTTGTAGCTTATTTTATACCTAAGTCTTTTAACACACCTTAATAGTTTTCAAATAGTTCATGCCAGTATTCCTGGCTGACTGACACTTTTCTTCCATTCTGTGGCTCTGGAATCCTCTAGTCTTCATCATCTTTTGTGTCCAAATAGCAGAAATAAAAAGGGCTTGTGGAAAAAGTACATTTTCATCTTAAAATCTCTGGCCCCAGAATGGCACACATTGCTTCTGACCATATTCCACTAGTGAGGGCTATTAAGTGACCTTTATCTACACTCAAGGAAGTTGAGTGGCTAAAGGCAGTGGCTTTATCTACACGCAAGGAAGTTGGAAAATGTGGTCATTGGACAGTCATTTCCTAGTAACAACTGTACTGAAGGGACGTGAAGTTTCTCCCTGCCACAGAGGCTTATTCTGAGTGTCATTCTTAGACTACAGACAATGGAATCCATACCTGAATTTCTTGAAATGATTTTTAAGACTCTATTTCCTTATATTAAAGTTCTTTTTATTTAAAGATAGCTAGAATGATTTCTGCTTTCTGCCACGGAAGTATATGTGTTATTAGTTTTGCATTTTTTAAATCTTTATATTTCATAAAAATCAATTTCTAATACCATTAAAATTTGCCTTTTGGCTCTCAAATGCTGCTTTCATGACTTCTACTATTTTATATCACAGGAACTTAGAAGTCTAGGTTGGGTTTTTCTTTTATTATGAACGTATTTTCTTCCTAGATTTAAATGTTTTATGGTAATTCAAAAATTTTGACAGAATGTGTTTGAATATCATTTACCCTGGAGTACATTGACCATTTTTCTTCTGTCATCTCTGGACGTTTTGTACTTTAGGAAACCTTATGCCAACCTTAAATATATTGGATTGTTTCTTTTTCAAAAGACTTAGATTCCTTTTGTGAGAGTACCTGTAACTTTGATGTTGATTCCTGTTATATTTATAATTCTTATTAAATGAAACCTTGTGAAATAATGTTGCTTTTTAATTATATGTATGTATAATTTTAATAAGGATACAACCTAAATATTACATAATAGTGTTAATAAAATGCCCTCTAAAATCTGCTCCCAACAGTCAGTTTTACTAGAAAGAATAGACAGTTTTGTTGGAAACACTCTAATGTCCATGGTAGAGATTGTGTATATAAACAATGAAACATCCTTACCTTAGAATGTGATATAACCCTTAAAAGTAAAACAAGGAAAAAAAGCATAACAACTGAGAAAACTCGTAGTCAAAGGAATGCACTTTGAGATACTTTGTTTAGGGATAAACTTAAGTTCCAAAGCAGCTGGACTCATGTACTACATTTTTGTAGAAAGGAATGAGGAAGAAAATGAATTTATATTCACATAAACATAAAATACCTTATGAGGCTTACTTTAAAAATTGATACCTTTGATTGTCCCTTTCTGGATAAACTAGGTGGCTGAGGGCACGATCTGGGGAGAGATTTCTGCATTGCATGTCCTTTTGTACCCCTTGAATATTGAACTATGTGTGAAGATAAACTGCCCTCCAAATAAAAAATAAATCCTGTATGGTAACCCAGAGATTATATCATTCATTAAAGTCTTGATCTGTAATCCCTTGAGTAAAACTTTGTTTTACTAGAACAAACATTTTACATGCATATGGAAAGCCTACCCTGTGTCAGATATTGGGAATGCTAACAAGAACTGAGATGGTTCTACTTTCAAATATGTAAAAGTCTGGGAGGGAAGCCAGTCATTGTAGTACATGTGGTAAACGCTCTGGTTGTTCAGTCACTAAGTTGTGTCTGACTCTTTGTGACCCCATGAACTGCAGCATGTCAGGCTTCCCTGTCCTCCACTACCTCACAGAATGTGCTCAAGTTCATGTCCATTGAGTTGGTGATGCCATCTAACCATCTTGTTGTCTGTCACCCCTTTCTTCCTGCCCGCAATCTTTCCTAGCACCAGAGTCTTTTCCACCTAGTCATCTCTTCACATCAGGTGGGCAAAATATTAGAGTGTCAGCATCATTCATTCCAATGAATATTCAGGGTTGATTTCCTTTAGTATTGACTAGTTTGATCTCCTTGCTGTTCAAGGGACTCTCAAAAAGAGTTTTGCAGCATCGAAAGCACCAATTCTTTGGTGCTCGGCCTTCTTTATGGTCCAACTCTCACATCCATATATGACTACCGGAAAAACCATAGCTTTGACTGTACGGACTTTTGCCTAAATGTTAGAAAATTAGGAGTTAGAAACTTTTCCAGATTTCTAGGGTTGCAGTTTTCTTTCTTGTTCTGGAGGAATATCATGGACTTCTTCCACTATAAGAAATATTCCTAAAGAATAGTCATTCCAGCATTTGCCTCCACTGATGGGAAATGTACCACCTTTTGATAGGGCCTATATTATCAGTTCCTGTTCCTCTTTTGCGTCCTCCGTCTCATAGAAACTAGACTAAGTGTAGGATGCCAGTCTGCTGACAGTCAGCATAGCTTAATGGTTGAGAGTTTGGCCTCAGATTTTGACAGCTGGTTTCAGAAATTACAAAGATGTGAACTTCAGTAAGTTATATAAACTCTCTTTGCCTCCCTTTCCTCATTTGTAATAGGAAAATAACAAAAATATCTACTTTAATGGAGTTGCTATGAAGGTCAAATGAAACAGTTAAAACTTAGAGCAAAGTGACTGAAATATAGTAAGGGCCTAATAAATATTATTGTCATTTTCATTATTGTTTTCAGGTTTCGTCCCAGTCCAGTCTCTGGATTGCCCCCTTTGATAATCCTAATTAGGGAATTAAAGCTCCAAGTAATTTACTCTTCATTCATTCCTATTAATACTCCTTATATACAGGTCCAATAGAATGTAATTTACTAGGTGAGCTTCCAAAGTGGCACAGTCGTAAAGAATCCACCTGCCAGTGCAGGAGACACAGGTTCTATCTCTGTGTTGGGAAGATCCCTGAGGGAAGAAATGGCAACCCACTCCAACATTCTTGCCTGGGAAATTCCATGGACAGAGAAACCTGCCAGACGACAGTCCATGGAGCTGCCGAGTCAGGTGTACTGAGCATGCATGCACTTTATGCTGAATAAAGAGAAGGGGAATACAAGAGGAAATGTATTAATTGCCTAAACAAGAGGAAATTAAAGACATACTCATGAACAAAATTTTAGACCATTTGCATGAAGAATGTCAGACTGGGGTTCATCTACAGTGAAAAGTTTGATGAAGCTGTTTTCTGGTGACAGTGCTGAACAGTGCTTAAGAGCTCAGCATCTGCAGTTGGCCAGAACCTGCTTCAGATTCCAGCTCTGCCTCTCTCTGTCTGCTTCACTTTGGGGTAATTTGGTTAATTCAAGCTATGGTTCCTTTAATTATACAATAGGGAAAATAATAGAACCAATATTATGGGATTTGTGTGAACTTTAAATGAGATAGTGACTAAATGCTACTTAGCAGCATGTATCCATAGCACAAGCAAAGTAAGGAGGGGCATTGACCAAATGGGCCAAATCTTTTGGAGTAGACATCCAGGGAGGAGGAAGGTATGAGAATGAGAGGTGTTGAGGGCTCAGAATTGGCCCCATGGAACAGTAGCCCCATTCCTCATTTAACAGTGGGTTTGGGAATACATTATGTTGAGCACAGAGTAAAGGTCTGCTTGAATGGGAGAAATGGTAGAAACCTGTTTTAGTTGGCTTCTACCCCAGGGGCTTCCTTCTTGTACAAGTTCAAAGGAAAAATAGAAGTATATGAGCAATGATTCAAGCTTTACAAAAGTTGCAGGCAAACCTACATCCTGACCTTTCCCCCTTTTAACACAACACTAATGAAATGATCTTATTGTGGCTGATCTTATTGTATGGCACTTAGGATTTCTAGGGGCCTTTCTCATTTGTTATTTGGTAGTACAAATTTTTTCTCACAAACATTATTTTGTGGCAGCTAAATTTTTATTGTGCAAATAAGCAAATGAAGGGCACATTTACTATAAATTTGCAATTTACAGTCTAGCATCCACTGAGGAGAGCGATTTCTTTTTTTTTCTTTAATTTTTATTTTTTAGTTTGTTTTACTTTACAATACTTTATTCGTTTTGCTACACATCGACATGAATCAGCCACGAGTGTACATGAACTCCCAATCCCGACCCCCACCTCCCCCCTCCCGCCCCACACCTTCTGTCTGGATTATCCCCGTGCATCAGTCCCAAGCATCCTGCATCAAACCTGGACTGGCGATTCGTTTCACTTATGATATCATACATGTTACACTGCCACTCTGCCAACCCATACCACCCTCTCCCTCTCCTACAGAGTCCAAAAGGCCGTTCTATACATCTGTGTCTCTTTTGCTGTCTTGCGTACAGGTTTATCATTACCATCATTCTAAATTCCATATATATGTGTAAGTATACTGTATTGGTGTTTTTCTTTCTGGCTTACTTCACTCTGTATAATTGGCTCCAGCTTCATCCACCTCATTAGAACTGATTCAAATGTATTCTTTTTAATAGCTGAGTAATACTCCATTGTGAATATGTACCACAGCTTTCTTATCCATTCATCTGCTGATGGACTTCTAGGTTGCTTCCATGTCCTGGCTATTATAAACAGTGCTGCGATGAACATTGGGGTACACATGTCTCTTTCAATTCTGATTTCCTTGGTGTGTATGCCCAGCAGTGGGATCACTGGATCATAAGGCAGTTCTATTTGCAATTTTTTAAGGAATCTCCACACTGATACGCCACCACCTCTAACAAAACCTAGAGGTAAATCCTCTGAGAGAGAAACAAGGGGAATTGAGTGACACAGTCAAATCCAGGGCTAAGGGGTGGGGGGAAAAAAGGTAAGAAGGCTTTCCAGGGTGTGAATCTTGAGATGAATCAAAGAAAGGGCTGGCTATTCCCTGAGAGGAAGGGGAGAGGCAAAGACACCTGAAGACATAGTGTTTGGAGAAACTGCCAGGATTTGAGTATGTTGAGCAGAAATTGCAACAGAAAAATTGTTGGAGGAGAAACCTGAGGAATCAGCAGGAGCCAGATATTGTAGATCCTAATACTTTGTGGTAGGAGTTACTATGCCAATGCAGAGAAGATGGAAATTCACTAAAGATTTTAATCTAACTAGGATAAAGAAGTGATGTGTTCTGTTTTTAGCTTTAGAAAGCCCACACTGACACATCTGACCTGAGCAAAAGTAACTTAATTTTATAGCAATTGCTTAGTTTGCTTGCTGCAATTGGAAGAGATGACAAATCAGATCAGTGAGAGCATAAAGTGAAGTCAAATTATATGTGCAGATTTTGTCCTTGCTTCCTGGCTGAGAAAGTATTGCATATCAAAACTAAGAGGAAAAAAGACTAAGTAATGAGATTAAAGCCAACTGGAAAATAAAAGAGAACATGTTCTAGGGTGCCTAAAGAGAGAAAACATAGAGTTGTTGGAAAAATAAGCTTGGTGGGAAATAATACAGAGCTTTGGAGGAAAAAAAAATCAAATTTGAACAAAAGAAATTCAGAAAACAGAATAAAAGCCTAAAGTAAGAAGATATTTTACTAAGTGATGCACATGCCGCAGGAAGTAATTGGGTGATCCTAACGTGGAAGTTGGACTGTGAAGAAGGCCGAGTGCCGAAGAATTGATGCTTTTGAACTTTGATGTTGGAGAAGACTCTTGAGAGTCCCTTAGACTGCAAGGAGATCCAACCGGTCCATTCTGAGGGAGGTCAACCCTGGGTGTTCTTTGGAAGGAATGATGCTAAAGCTGAAACTCCAGTACTTTAGCCACCTCATGTGAAGAGTTGACTCATTGGAAAAGACTCTGATGCTGGGAGGGATTGGGGGCAGGAGGAGAAGGGGGGCGACTGAGGATGAGATGGCTGGATGGCATCACCGACTCGATGGACGTGTCTGAGTGAACTCCAGGAGTTGGTGATGGACAGGGAGGCCTGGCGTGCTGTGATTCATGGGGTCGCAAGAAGTCGGACACGACTGAGTGAACTGAACGTGGAATCAGCTCTTAATAGAGTCAAAGAAGAAAGGGTACAAAAACACTTTGCCAGCTCATATAAAACTCAGTTTTTAATTTGTCTTTCCTACAGACTGTGGTGTGTGAAGCAATCTAGTTAGACAAAACATGTTATAGTCAGTATAATTTTCCCACAAACAAAAATGTTTTGCTCAATCTGTTAAGTGTACTACAAAATATTGAGCTCTTTCTTAAGATTTCATTTGTACTTTGCTGTGTAAAACTTAGTAATGGGTAGAATCCTAAAACAATTTAGTTCTGATGAGCAGTCATAAATTTAAAGCTCATCTGAAACTAAATTGTTTAGATATTTTATTGGAAACATAAAAGTGAAGCATTTTCAATGGGGCTATCAGTGCTTTCTGATTTGATCCATTTAAGAGTTTTCTGGGCCTCCTAAAGGCATTAGGCATAGTATACCATCTCAGCACAGTAGATATGAGTGGGTGGAGCAACGTGTAGCCACATTTATTGTGTGGTCTGAAAGATTTTAAAAAAAAACTCATTCTCTCTCTTGCCCATGTTGTCAGTGCTTGAAATTTTATCCTGAGGAGTACATTTTTCTTTTTCTTTTCTTTTTTTCTTTAGTGTTTTCCAAGCCTTGCTCACCAAAAGCCCAAATATTCCTTGATGTGTTTAAGGTATTTATTAATGCCTATGAATGTAATCATTATGGAAACATAGAATTGTGGAGCTAAAAATACGCTTAAAGGTTCAAATTCATTTCTCACAGCCCAGGCAGTTTACGGAACTTGTTCCAAATTACAATTGTGGACATAGAATGAGCTCAGTTTATATGTGTCATAGTCGGTTGTTTTTACTTAGTGATGGTGGATCATTTCTTTTTTTTTTTTTCCTAAGAAGCAAGGGCCAGTGGCCTGACCATCTTGGTCTTCATATGGGGGCAGAAAGGATAGAGGGTGAAGGCAGAGGGTGGAAATGCGAGAGGGATTTCACATCCTACTATCTGGTTGGCTGCCACTGTCCTGTGACTGTGCAGAGGAAAAGGGTAGTTTGGCCTACAGTCTGCTAAGGTTNCAAAAGTCAACAAGCAATAAATGCTGGAGAGGGTGTGGAGAAAAGGGAACCCTCTTACACTGTTGGTGGGAATGCAAATTAGTACAGCCACTATGGAGAACAGTGTGGAGATTCCTTAAAAAATTGCAAATAGAACTGCCTTATGATCCAGCGATCCCACTGCTGGGCATACACACCGAGGAAACCAGAATTGAAAGAGACACGTGTACCCCAATGTTCATTGCGGCACTGTTTATAATAGCCAGGACATGGAAGCAACCTAGATGTCCATCAGCAGATGAATGGATAAGAAAGCTGTGGTACATATACACAATGGAGTATTACTCAGCCATTAAAAAAAAAAGAACAGTAGTTTTTAAAGAGAGTTCCTATCCAAAGAAATAAGTATTGAAACTATGCTATGTTTCTTCATTTTGTAAGCACTCATAGAGAATGTGTACAAATACACACAATTATATATTGGAACATGATGTACATTTTATTATATAACATACATTTTTCTCCATACTGGTATGCCATATGCCCTGGGAATTTTCCTGTTCAAAAAAAGAAAACTATGTAATGATTTTGAATGGATATATGTCCCGTGATATAGTTAACTAGATATCTATTGATGAACACTTAGGTTGTGTCTTAAAGTTTTCATTATTACAAGCTATGAGACACCCATGTCTGTTCAAGACACACCATTGCAGCATTACAATTAATTGCCACCACTCTTTTTTTTTCCCCCCCTATTTGGCACTTCTTGTATGTGCCATGTATTTGGCTGTTTAATATCTTTCTGTGGTACCTGGCACAATTAGTATATATTTGAACACTTGTTCAGTTTTTCAATGCAGCGTGTAAACCCCCTAGAGAGTGGAATTAGGTCTTCTATTTCTTTGGCCCCTCTCCCTTAATGTACAGACCACAGATATAGTAGGAGATCCTTAATTATGGATACTTATAGGTTGATTTTCAGTTTGATTTGTGGCCTCTAGGTAGTTTCCCATCTCCTAGGCTCTTGCTGTTTATTTTATCTATTTTTTATCCAAATTTATCCATTCTTCTATTTATATACACACACCTAGATACAGTTGGTGATGGACAGGGAGGCCTGGTGTGCTGCAATTCATGGGGTCACAAAGAGTAGGACGTGACTGAACTGAACTGAAATACAGGATGGTTAATAAATTAGTTTTATAAACCAATAATGAAAATTAAAAAAATAGTACTTACAGTGTTCAAGGAACTGTTCTCCCATATATTAATTCATATGCAAACATATGAATTCACTTGTTCCTCACAACAGCTGTGTGACATAGGCTTGTTAATAGCCCCATTTATAAGTGGGGAACTTGAGGCATAGAAAGATTAAATTATTGCCCAAACGAATAGTGGCAGAACCAAGATTCCAGACCTGATAACTTGTCTCCACATCTGTGCACCCATCCATACGTGAATTGCTTCTCAACCTCACTGACAAACGTTTGTGGACTTGGTGGACGGCTCCGGTTCAGCGTGTTTGCACCATTACCATTGCAGAGACCTGAGGAGAGGGGACCTAAGAAATCGAAACTTCAAGCACTGTGGTGAAGAGGAGGGGAAATGCTTCAGACGAGCTTTTCAGATCTCATGGAAGACGCACCTGGTCCCAAGTGTCGTTAGTGCCCCAGTTGAGAAAGCTTAGCTAATGCGTGGAGGTGGCCTAGGTTGAGGGAAAGACAGTGATATGTGCGCCCATGTTCACATGCAGGCTCACTTTGTAAAGTCAGAAACCTGTGTGATGACAACTGAATGAGCTTAGAGAATATATTGCTAAGAAACTTTTTAAACTAGTAAGATAATTTAGGTTTAATGAGCCCTACTGTCTTCATAAATATCTCCCCCATTCTTTCTTTTAAAAAATGAATTATGAACCTCATCTGTTTGGAGCACTTTAACAGATTGCTCTCAGGAAAAATGTACATTTCTTAAGTGGCCCATAAGCTCTGCATGAGCTAGTCCTGTCTTCCAGGGATCCTTGTCTGCTGGTCTCTCCACACAAGCCCGTAAGCTCTTCAAAGGCATGAAGCTGTTTCTGTTTTGAGTCTCCACCCACACTCCCCTTCCTCCTCCTGTCTAGAGGATTCCTTTCCAGCCCCGGACCTCTTCCTATGCCTACTTGTCCTTAGCTCACAGAATGGTGTCTCCGTGACTGTTTCACTAAAGCTGCTGTAATCTAGGTTCCTCATTTTAGAATATTTATTGCATTACTAATCATATATTTTTATAACTTGGTTAATACCTGACCCCCTCCATGGCTTTATACAGAGAAGGCAATGGCACCCCGCTCCAGTACTCTTGCCTAGAAAATCCCATGGACGACAGAGCCTAGTAGGCTGCAGTCCATGGGGTCGCTAAGAGTCGGACACGGCTGAGCGACTTCACTTTCACTTTTCACTTTCATGCACTGGAGAAGGAAATGGCAACCCACTCCAGTATTCTTGCCTGGAGAATCCCAGGGACGGGGAGCCTGGTGGGCTGCCGTCTATGGGGTCTCACAGAGTCAGACACGACTGAAGCAACTTAGCAGCAGCAGCAGCATGGCTTTATAATCTATGAGGGGGGAAAATTGATGATATTTTGTCTTCTTTTTTAACTTCCCCCAAATATTGATTGCTTCATGTGTACATATTTACTGGGATGACAAATATATATGCTTTTTTTTAATGTAAGAATAGGTAATATGAGTTCTACCCTCTTAACAAATTTTTAATTGCATATTACAATATTAACTATATGCACATTGTTGTCAGCCAATCTCTAGAACATCCTCACAATGCTTTTGCACCGTGCAGCACCAATGTCTTAACTTCAAATCTGCTCAGAGTAGTTTCTCAAATATTTATTGAATAAAAGAGACTTGCTTTGAGTCATGAAAGAAGATGATGTCTCTGTCCTTTCCCCATTCAGCCTCCTTGACATCACTATAATTTACCAGTGCTCTAGGACAGGAAGTTTCTCTGTTGGGTATAAGGAGCAGATGTCTTTACCAGTGGCCTCATTCTTTCTCTGAGGTAAAAATAGATAAGAATCTAAAAGGAGAGAGCATTTGCTCAATGCTGCAGGTTCAGCTTGAAGTTGGTGTTTCTTCCTGCTGCCTTGCAATTCAACTACATCTAGCTAGAAGTGCTACTTCTCTCCATGATAACACGAACAAAAAGGGCATAACAATTTCCCCCCAAAATTTAGGATAGAACAGCAGAGCATCTTTGCTTGAACTATGCACTGGGTTGAATAAAAACAGTCCTACGTGATACTCACAGTTCAAGTGATATTTGATAGGAAGAGTTCTGTGAATACCGGTGCCCATGTAAGTTCAGGATTTTGATTGGCAAGGATTTAAAAAGAGCTCGGGACCTCAAGAAATTATCTAGTCTGTGTACATCCACCTTGAGGCAAGTAAAGCTTTATTAACATCTACAAATGGAATAACCTGGTTAGCAAAATGATACTCTGATTGCTGTAGCTGGGTCTGCCTCCCTGTTGATTACCAGCACATCATCTTTCTGTTCCAAAGAACTAGGACTGACCTGTTCTTTGAACTAAGAACACTTAACTCTTTTGAGTAAAATCATAAAGATATGTTTTCCTTTTTTATTTCTCTGAATGTCTGACCTACATTTTATCTTTTTGTTATCATGTAAAAGAACACTATTCTAGTTATGGTTTATTATAAGAGGAGATTTTGTCTCAGTGTGGATATATATGATCTTCAGTTTCTACTGGGTCAAGGTATCCTACATATAATGAAATGTATTCTCATGGTGAAAATCCTTTTAAGCAGATTTGGTTCAGATACAGAATTTAATTTTATAAAATGGATAAACTAAATCAATAGAGAGGTCAAACATTTTTTATCACTATAATTCTTTCTTTTTGAGGTTAACAATAAGGTTATCCTAATGGCTTTAGTCTCCAATCCAGGAAACTACAAATATTTCTTTTTAAAAAATGCTAAATTTGAGATTTTAAAAAATATAAATTCCTATTAAAGTGTTTCTGCTTTGTTGTAGTTCAGATCTTAGCCGTTTAACATCTCAAATTCAGATCATGTATTTTATATATTCATTATTGTGCATAAAAACAATGATTCTGATTCAAAGATACTTCCCTTATTGATGACAAGAAAAACTTCTCAAAAATAATCAAATTGCACATTGAAATAAATATAAAGTAAAATTTCACTGGTTATTCTAGTTATTTAAAGCATGGCTAAATCAGTAAATATGTATTGTTAGCATCAGCTTTATTGCCATTATCACTTTGAACACTACTATTGTTATCACTACTATACTTATCATCATTGTTATGAAGTTTACCTTTTCTTCTTTCTCATCCTCCTTTTCCAATTCATAAAATCAGGCTAACAAAATTTGCCAAATACCTTAATATCTACTTTAGGAGAGAGTTAAGAATAGACAACATAATTTTATAAGTTGAGTCATTCTGCTAAAAATTTTAAAGCAGGTTTTCTTAAACAGGTTAAGCATAATTTTTCTATATTAGTTTTCTGTTGCTGCTTAACAAGTACCACAGACTTCATGGCTTAAACCAACACACATTTATTATCTCAGTTTCTGAGGGTTAGGAGTCCAGGCATGAGTTAACTGGGTCCTCTGCTCAGGGTCTCCCAAGGCTGCAGTCAAAGTGTGTGTAGAGCTGATGTGACATCATCTGAGACTCAGGATTCTTGCTCAGGATTATTCAGACTGTTGGCAGAGTTTAGTTCCTTGCAACAATAGAACTAAAGCTCTGTTTTCTTGCTGGCTGCTGGCTGGAGACTACTTGCAGCTCTTAGAAAGAGCAAACATTGCATTTACATCTTCAATCTTTCTCATACTCAAATCTCTCTCTTCAAGAAGAGCACAGTCCTCTCTAAGGATTCACCAGAGTAGATTGGGCCCATCCAGGAGAACCACTCTTTTGAGTAACTCAGAGTTAGCTGACCTCATGCGAAGAGTTGACTCACTGGAAAAGACCCTGATGCTGGGAGGGATTGGGGGCAGGAGGAGAAGGGGACAACAGAGGATGAGATGGCTGGATGGCATCACCAACTCACTGCACATGAGTTTGGGTGAAATCCAGGAGTTGGTGACGGACAGGGAGGCCTGGCGTGCTGCGATTCATGGGGTTGCAAAGAGTCGGACATGACTGACTCTCTTCAAGAAGAGCACAGTCCTCTCTAAGGATTCACCAGAGTAGATTGGGCCCATCCAGGAGAACCACTCTTTTGAGTAACTCAGAGTTAGCTGACCTCATGCGAAGAGTTGACTCACTGGAAAAGACCCTGATGCTGGGAGGGATTGGGGGCAGGAGGAGAAGGGAACAACAGAGGATGAGATGGCTGGATGGCATCACCAACTCACTGCACATGAGTTTGGGTGAAATCCAGGAGTTGGTGATGGACAGGGAGCCCTGGCGTGCTGCAATTCATGGGGTTGCAAAGAGTCGGACATGACCAACTCAACTGCACCAAATTGGAAGAGTGAAATCCCATTATGTTCACAATTCCCACCCACTCTTAGGGAGAAGAGTATCTATACCAGGGAGTGAAATCTTGGGGCCATCTTTTAATTCAGCTTACCACTCCATGGACAGAGGAGCCTGGTGGGCTACAGTCCAAAGGTCACAAAGAGTTGGACGCAGCTTAGCACGCATGCACCATGCTTTAACATGCCTGTTAATGTCTTCAGCTCTTCCCTATAGATAGAAGCTAGGAGCCACATGTGGCCATTTACAGACATGAATTAAATAGTTTCTTAGTTGCCCTAGCCACATTTTACACGCTCAGTAATTGAATGTGGCTAGTGGCTGCCATGTGGCAGTGGAAAGTGCAAGTATAGAACATTTGTATTATCACAGAAAGTTCTATCAGCAGTTAAGATGCTGACAGTTGGTATGAGTTATCACTTCTATGTAGCATAACTAATAAGACTTTCATTGTTTTAGAAGATTGACTAAAACTGGAAACTTTAGATGATGTTATGCTGGCAAGGGAAGATATTTTTAAAGAGAATATTTTAATGTATGTTAAGTCATACAACAGAGGTGGTATTTTTTGATCTTCTCATAGTCTCACCTTCAGGGACAGTTTCTTGGTATTGTCTCTTCTTTTGCTGTGGCTAATTGCAACAATAGAACATTTCTGTTACCATGGAAAGCCCTATTGGAGAGTGCTCTGCAGAAGCCCATGTAAAAAGGATAAAATTAAATCTAGTGTGCAGCTACAACAGTACTATACAATGGAACATTCTCTGATGACAGAAATCTCACAGATACAATATTCAATAGTCACACGTGGCTATTGAGCACTTTCAGTCTGTCTGCCCTCTGATGAAGGAGGATAAGAAGCATATGGAAGCTTCCAGATGGGAGAGACTGACTAAGGGGGAAACTGGGTCTTGTTCTGATGGGTGGGGCCATGCTCAGTAAATCTTTAATTCAGTTTTCTATTGATGGGAGGGGCTGTGTTCCCTCCTTGTTATTTAACTTGAGGCCAAACTATGGTGGAGGTAATGAAGATAATGGCAACCTCCTTCAAAAAGTCCCATGCACATACTGCTAACTCAGTGCCCCTGACCCTGCAGCAGGCCAGCGCCAACCCACACCCCCGCCAAAGACTCCTGGACACTCACAGGCAAGTCTGATCAGTCTCTTGTGGGGTCACTGCTCATTTCTCCTGGGTCTTGGTGCACACAGGTTCTGTTTGTGCTCTCCAAGAGTCTGTTCCCCAGTCCTGTGTAAGTTCTGGCAGCTCAATGGTGGGTTAATGGCAACCTCCTCCAAGAGGGCTTATGTCATAACCAGGTCTACTGCACCCAGAGCAGTCCACTGCTGACTTGTACCTCCTCAGTTCAGTTCAGTCACTCAGTGATGTCCAACTCTCTGTGACCCCATGGACCACAGCATGCCAGGCCTCCCTGTCCATCACCAACTCCTGGAGTCTACTCAAACTCAATCTCCATTGAGTTGGTGATGCCATCCAACCATCTCATCCTCTGTTGTCTCCTTCTCCTCCTGCCCTCAATCTTTCCCAGCATCGGGATCTTTTCAAATGAGTCAGCTCTTCGCATCAGGTGGCCAAAGTATTGGAGTTTCAGTTTCAACATCAGTCCTTCCAGTGAATACCCAGGACTGATCTCCTTTGGGTGGACTGGTTGGATCTTTTGTAGTCCAAGGGATTCTCCAGAGTCTTCTCTAACACCACAGTTCAAAAGCATCAATTCTTCGGCACTCAGCCTTCTTTAGAGTCCAACTCTCACATCCATACATGACTACTAGAAAAACCATAGCCTTGACAATATAGACCTTTGCTGTAATGTCTCTGCTTTTTATTTTTTTATTTTATTTTATTTTTTATTTATTTATTTTTTTAATGTCTCTGCTTTTTGATATGCTGTCTAGGTTGGTCATAACTTTCCTTCCAAAGAGTAAGCGTCTTTCAATTTCATGGCTGCAGTCACCATCTGCAGTGATTTTGGAATCCAAAAAAAGCGCCCAAAAATAAAGTCTGACACTGTTTCCACTGTTTCCCCATCTATTTGCCATGAAGTGATGGGACCAGATGCCATGATCTTAGTTTTTTGAATGTTGAACCTTAAGCCAGTTTTTCACTCTCCTCTTCCACTTTCATCAGAGGCTCTTTAGTTCTTCTTCACTTTCTGCCATAAGGGTGGTGTCATCTGCATATCTGAGGTTATTGGTATTTCTCCCGGCAATCTTGATTCCAGCTTGTGCTTCGTCCAGCCAGCATTTCTCATGATGTATTCTGCATATAAGTTACATAAGCAGGATGACAATATACAGCCTTGACGTACTCCTTTTCCTATTTGGAACCAGTCTGTTGTTCCATGTCCAGTTCTAATTGTTGCTTCCTGACCTGCATACAGGTTTCTCAAAAGACAGGTCAGGTGGTCTGGTATTCCCATCTCTTTCAGAATTTTCCACAGTTGATTGTGATCCATACAGTCAAAGGCTTTGGCATAGTCAATAAAGCAGAAATAGATGTTTTTCTGGAACTCTCTTGCTTTATTGATGATCCAGCAGATGTTGGCAATTTGATCTCTGGTTCCTCTGCCTTTTCTTTTTTATTTTATTTTTATTTATTTATTTTTTTTATTCCTCTGCCTTTTCTAAAACAAGCTTGAACATCTGGAAGTTCATGGTTCACGTATTGCTGAAGCCTGGCTTGGAGAATTTTGAGCATTACTTTACTAGTATTGCTGGCAATCCATTCCAGTACTATTGCCTGGAGAATCCCATGGACAGAGGAGCCTGGTAGGCTACAGTCCATGGGGTCAAAAGAGTTGGACATGACTGAGCGACTTCACTTCACTATTGCTGGCATAATGAGTGAAGCACTTCGACAGTGTCATCTTTCAGGATTGAAATAGCCCCAGTGGAATTCCATCACCTCCACTAGCTTTGTTCGTAGTGATGCTTCCTACGGCCCATTTGACTTCACATTCCAGGCTGTGTACCTCCTCAGGAGACATCCAAACACAGTTCTGTCTCAGTCTTTGTGGGGTCTCTGGGACCTAGTGTGCACAAGGTATGTTTGAACCATCTGAGCTTCTCTGGTGGGTATGGGGTTTGATTCTAAACATGATTTTGCCCCTCCTACCATATTGCTGAGGCTTCTCCTTTGCCTTTGGAAATGGGATATTCTCACAGTCGCTCCAGTGCCTTGCAGCCACCACTCCACGAACAAAGCTAGTGGAGGTGAAGGAATTCCAGTTGAGCTATTTCAAATCCTGAAAGATGGTGCTTTGAAAGTACTGCACTCAATATGCCAGCAAATTTGGAAAACTCAGCAGTGGCCACAGGACTGGAAAAGGTCAATTTTCATTCCAATTGCAAAGGCAATGCCAAAGAATGCTCAAACTCTAACACAAATGCACTCATCTCACATGCTAGCAAAGAAATGCTCAAAATTCTCCAAGCCAGGCTTCAACAGTACGTGAACTGTGAACTTCCAGATGTTCAAGCTGGATTTCGAAAAGGCAGAGGAACCAGATATGAAATTGCCAATATCTGTTACATCATCTAAAAAGCAAGAGAGTTCAGAACAACATCTACTTTTGCTTTATTGGCTATGCCAAAGCCTTTGACTGTGTGGATCACAACAAACTGTGGAAAATTCTGAAAGAGATGGGAATACCAGACCACCTGACCTGCCTCTTGAGAAACCTATCTGCAAGTCAGGAAGCAACAGTTAGAACTGGACATGGAACAACAGACTGGTTCCAAATAGGAAAAGGAGTACATCAAGGCTGTATATTGTAACCGCTTATTTAACTTATATGCAGAATACATCATGTGAAACGCTGAGCTGGATGAAGTGCAAGCTGGAATCAAGATTGCCAGGAGGGATATCAATAATCTCAGATATGCAGATGATACCGCTTTTATGGCAGAAAGTGTAGAAGAACTAAAGAGCCTCTTGATGAAAGTAAAAGAGGAGAATGAAAAAGCTGGCTTAAAACCCAACATTCAGAAAACTCAGATCATGACATCGGGCCCATCACTTCATGGCAAATGAATGGGGAAACAATGGAAACAGTGGCTGACTTTATTTGTGGGGGGGCTCCAAAATCACTGCAGATGGTGACTGCAGCCATGAAATTAAAAGATGCTTACTCCTTGGAAGGAAAGCTATGACCAACCTAGACAGCATATTTAAAAGCAGACACATTACTTTGTCAGCAAAGATCCGTCTAGTCAAGGCTATGGTTTTTCCAGTTGTCATGTATGGATGTGAGAATTGGTCTGTGAAGAAAGCTGAGCACCAGAGCATCGATGCTTTTGAACTGTGGTGTTGGAGAAGACTCTTGAGAGTCCCTTGGACTGCAAGGAGATCCAACCAGTGCATCCTATAGGAAATCAGTCCTAAATATTCATTGGAAGGACTGATGTTGAAGCTGAAGCTCCAATACTTTGGCCACCTGATGTGAAGAACTGACTCATTTGAAAAGACCCTGATTTTGGTGATAGTGGGAAGAGAAGGGTATGACATAGGATAACATAGCTGGATGTCATCACCAACTCGATGGACATGAGTTTGAGTAAACTCCTGGAGTTGGTGATGGGAGGCCTGGCATGCTGCATTCCATGGGGTCACAAAGAGTTGGACATGACTATGTGACTGAACTGAACTGATTGAGCACTTTAAATATGGTTAGTGAGGAGCTAAATCCTAATTTTGCTTGTTTTTAATGAATTTATGAATTCATTGTTTTTATGAATTTATTAAAAATATAAAAAAATACATGTGGCTAGTAGTTACCATATTGGACAGTCCAGGTCTAAAATATTGTACATTTTCAATTATTGGAGTCCCCAATTGATGCTGAATACTATTTTGCCTTTGGCTCATATGAGCATTTGGGCATATTTAAGTTGGTAATGGGAAGATGATTGGGTGGATGATAGAATATAGGGTGCTTAATTTTCATCATATTTTAGACAATTTTGAAAGTCCAACAGAAGTTTAAAAGCAAAATTTCCTAGTTTTAAATCTTATTTTAGATTCAAGTTAGCTTTTCATCTATAGAAATTTGTCTGCCTTTAGATTGTTACAGCTTTATTCAGCTGGAAGAAATTTTCTCACAATGTTTTCTCCTCACATTCACTTGCCTCTTGCTTTGTTACATTTAATTATATCTCCCCTTAAGGCAGATGAGAGGGAATACATCAAGTAAACATGTTCCACTTCAGAACTTGTTCTTTCCCCAAAAGGTATAATTTGTAACTTAATAAGCACAACCACATTGTGATTTAATTAACAAGTCACAGCAACAAACAAAATAGTAAATCTGTGATTTATTTTAATATGATGGAAATGGCAGATTTCTTTTAGATGAGCCTTTAAAGTGAAACAAAATCAAATTTCGCTCAGTGTGTCATCTCTAGATGTGCTGATGTGCGTCACAAAACACACGCTGCCTGTCTCCATGAAATGCACACCTATCTTTAGGGATAAAGATTTCAAGCGTGCTGATATGTTTAGGTATCATTTCCAGATGCTCAGCTTCTTAGGAACTGAACCAAGAATTGAAACCGCATGGTACTCATAATGATAACTAACTCTGCATTAATAACATGCAAACTCCAAGTCCAACATATTATAGCTAAATTTCACCATAGCCAGATTTTGCCATTTCTACTACATAGTCTGAAAAAGAAAATCCATTCTATTTATGAGACGAGGAAGAGGAAGGGAGAATGGCTACTTTACTTTTTTTTTTTTTTTTTTTTTTGGGTCAGAAGTTCAGTTGCTCAGTTGTTTCTGACCCTTTGCGACCCCATGGACTGCAGCACACCAGGCTTCCCTGTCCATCACCAACTCCCAGAGCTTGTGCAAACTCATATCCATTGAGTCAGTGATGCCATCAAACCATCTCATCCTCTGCTGTTTCCTTCTTCTCCTGCCTTCAATCTTTCCCAGCATCAGGGTCTTTTCCAGTGAGTCAGTTCTTCACATCAGGTGGCCAAAGTATTGAAGTTTCAGCTTCAGCATAGTCCTTCCATTGAATATTCAGGACTGATTTCCTTTAGGATGGACTGGTTTGATCTCCTTGCAGTCCAAAGGGCTCTCAAGAGTCTTCTCCAACACCACAGCTCAAAAGCATCAGTTCTTCAGCTTTCAGCTTTCCTTATGGTCTAGCTGTCACATCCATATACGAGTACTGGAAAAACCATAGCTTTGACTAGACAGACCTTTTTTGGCAAAGTAATGTCTCTGCATTTTAAAATGCTGTCTAGGTTGGTCATTACTTTTCTTCCAATGAGCAAGCATCTTTTAATTCCATGGCTGCAGTCACCATCTGCAGTGATTTTGGAGCCCAAGAAAATCATTTGGGTCAGAATGTCACAGAATGAAATATCACAACTGATTATTTCTAAGATATCACAGAGATTGGCTTCATATGCACCACAGGAGTTAAAGAGCCTCTTAGGGCACTGGCTTACACTTACAAGTTCCAATCCCAGTTACCAACCAGAGGTAGAAAGATAATGAATTTAGAAAACAAAAGCTCTGAAGAGTTCTGAAGTATCCCTAGTAGCCAAGAGCCAAGGAAACATTTTCACCCACAATATTCTCTGTGTCTTGTTGCCTTATTTTTCCCTTGAGCTACAGAATGATAACTAGGATTGGAGAGTGGTGATGTGCAATGGGATAATGATACTTGGAAATATCAAATAAATATTCTTCTTAGTAGGTAACTCATTTTATTTTTCCTACTTGCACCTTTCATCACTTAAATTAGGGTGTGAAGTTGAGACTTTCTGACATGGAGAATAAGGAGAATGTGGATATACTTGAAAATATATATTTTTGACTTAGTCAACAAGAGTTTTATTTAAATATAGAGCAGATACAATAATATGAAAGCAAGTTGCAATTGATTTGCAAGAACCAGGCACTTGAAAGAAAAATGATTTTTGGATTTATCTTTGTAAACCCAGAGCTTCGTGGGTCCTGATGAGAAGAGTGGGGAAATTTGGAAAATAATTAGGTGGAAAAGGATTAGTAGATATGACTTTGTGATTGTTTAGAAATGAGAGGTGCAGGAAATAGAGGCTTTGACAATGATCTCCATTTCTTTGGTTTAGAAAACTGGGTTAATGATGATGCTATTGACTGTGGATGGCCATCCAGAGATTTGTAGGGTAGATGAGGTCTATAAGCCTCATGCATTTAAAGCTGTAGATTACAGTTGGAACTTAGTTGTGTGATGGCAGTCTCTCCTCTGGAATTTCCACATGTCCTATTTTGGGTATCTAAATGCTGCATTTAAGACTCTTGAGAGTCCCTTGGACTGCAAGGAAATCCAACCAGTCCATTCTGAAGGAGATCAGCCCTGGGATTTCTTTGGAAGGAATGATGCTAAAGCGGAAACCCCAGTACTTTGGCCACCTCATGCGAAGAGTTGACTCATTGGAAAAGACTCTGATGCTGGGAGGGATGGGGGCAGGAGGAGAAGGGGACGACAGAGGATGAGATGGCTGGATGGCATCACCGACTCGATGGACATGAGTCTGAGTGAACTCCGGGAATTGGTGATGGACAGGGAGGCCTGGCGTGCTGCGATTCATGGGATCACAAGGAGTCAGACACGACTGAACGACTGAACTGAACTGATTTCTGAAGACAACTAGTAGAATTTGTAAACAAATCTGTCTGCTAGCATTTTACAGGTGTCAACTCAATAATTATTTTTTTCTCAAGCCAACTGGCTCACTAATAATTATATCCTAACTAATGATATATACAGATTTTGGAGCCCAAGAAAATAAAGTCTGTCAATGGCTCTACTTTTTCCCTATTTGCCATGAAATGTTGGGACCAAATCCCATCATCCTCGTTTTTTTAATGTTGAGTTTTAAACCTCCTTTTTCACTCTCTTCTCTCACCCTCAAGAGGCTCTTTAGTTCTTCTTCATTTTCTGCCATTAGAATGGTATCATCTGCATATCTGAGGTTATTGCTATTTCTCCTGAAATCTTGACTCGAGCTTGTGAGTCTTCTAACCCATCATTTCCCATGATGTAGTCTGCGTAGAAGTTAAATAAGCAGAGTGACAATGTACAGCCTTGACAGACTCCTTTCTCAAATTTGAACCAGTCTGTTCTGATAAGCCAAACTATGGCTATCTTCTGTAATAACAGAGTGAATCATAAGATCACATTGAAGATGATTTTAATGATCTATCTTGACCTTGTATAATGAAAATTTCAGGAATATTATTCTTTAAGTACTCTGACATTTTTCAAATACTCTCTTCTTTAAATGTTATAGCTCAGAGAAGGGGATGGGCCAGTTTTACAATACCATGCTGTACACATGCATCTCTCTTTTTCATTTCAACCCAAAGAAACTGCAAAAATCTTCAAACACAGCAGAAATTGTGAATTAATAGGACCTTCAATTAGATCTCTTTTTGTGGTATAAACTATGCCTATGCCTTAACAAAACAAGATGTCAGCATTTGAAGGTCAAAGTTGCTCAGCATCAAATAGATCAAGTGCTGAATTGTTTATATACATGTTAGAAAAGTGCACTGCTGTAAAAATATTCTTCTAATCTGCAGAACTTGACACTGAAAATAACGCTTGCTATTTAATTAAATGTTGAGAAGGCATTTATAGATAAATACCAATAGACAGCAATTTTCTTGGATTGTGTCTAGAACAACCTTTATTCTCCTTTGCAATACTTCCCTTCCACCAGAAATACTTGACAAAGAAGAGTGCTTGTCAGTGAATACATCCCTTGTAATGTGAGCTAGGCTTTGAACTTTGTGGTCCACGTGAGACAATTTTCAGGACTTATTTTTCACAAGATTTCCTGATTATTTTTTTCCATACCAGATGTTTTCTACGTTTTACTCACCCTAAGTATGGAGGTTACGGGTAAAAGTTTTCATTCAGACTGGAAATAGGACCACACGTGATGTACTGTGCTTAGTCGCTCAGTCATGTCCAGCTCTTATGCCCGCCAGGCTCCTTCTATCCAGGGGATTCTCTAGGCAAGAATGCTGGAGTGGGTTGCCATGCCCTCCTCCAAGGGATCTTCCCAGCCCAGGGACTGAACCCAGATCTTCCACATTGCAGGCAGATTCTTCACCATCTGAGCCTTCAGGGAAGCCCAAATGTCTCAGTATGTTCCTATTGCTTTGTGGATAGAAATTTAAATTCATTACTTTCATTTCTATCAGTCAGCCATTCCAGCTTTGCTGAACGGTTAATGCTAGTTGAGGTGGCTCACTATGTATCTCTCAGGTACATATTATACAACTTCTGTTTTATTGTTTGTTTTATTTTGTCTATTTATGTTATTTCATGTGTAAGAAACATCTTCCTCCTCCTCGTTGTTTGTGGGTATCAGTGAAAAAATATTTACATAAAGATGTCTCCCTCTGCAACCACCCCCCATCCAAGACTGGTTGCTGATTTCTGCCCCAGAGTCAAGAGAAATATGCAAAATGGATTGTTCGGGGAAACCACAGCTTGTTTTTATCAGGCTGTGCTCCCAAGCTCCTGTGAACTAAATCAGACCACAGAGGACCTTCTGAGATGTTCGTTGATTTTCTGATCTTGATTTGCTTTCCCCTTAATTCACCGCTATAACTTGGTGGTCTAGATTTTACTGCTCTTAGGAAATACACACATTCATTTATTCCCTATCAAAAATGTCACCCTAGGCATCTCGGCTCAATAACATCTAATGTGCTGTGCGTAGTCGCTTAGTTGTGTCTGATTCTTTGTGACCTCATGGATGGCAGCCTGCCAGGCTCCTCTGACCATGGGGATTCTCCTGGCAAGAATACGGGAATGGGTTGCCATGCCCTCCTCCAGGGGATCTTCACAACCCAGGGATTGAACCCAGGTCTCCTGCATTGCAGACAGATTCTTTACTGACTAAACCACCAGAGAAGATCCCAATAATGACTAATAATATTACATTAATAATATTGACAATACTAGGTTATTACATTAATATCCTTTCATATTTCCAAGGTAGATATGAGACAAAAAAGGAGAAGACTAAATTTATCTTGGATCAATTATTTTCACATTCTAAAGAATATTTGGAATATGGGAGTGCTGATGGTGAAAATTAAGAGGGAATAAGGAGGGGAAGAGAGGTTCTCACTCTCATCAGATTGCTCTCCTTTCATGGGCTTTGTAATTTTTTCCATACAATATTTTATTTAAACAAAGATTGCCATGGGTTTTTTAAAAAAGAGTTTGTTTTAAAGGTTGAAGTGAATCGCTCTGTTCATTCAGTTTCAATTTTCTCTCCATAAAGCAAACTTTACCTTAAAGTTTGTCCTAATGCCCCACTTAAAATATGACTTCCTTTCAGTTCAGTTCAGTCACTCAGTCATGTCTGACTCCTAGCAACCCCATGAAGCACAGCACACCAGGCCTCCCTGTCCATCACTAATTCCTGGAGTCTACCCAAACTCACATCCATTGAGTTGGTGATGCCATCCAGCCATCTCATCCTCAGTCATCCCCTTCTCCTCCTGCCCCCAGTCCCTCCCAGCATCAGAGTCTTTTCCAATGAGTCAACTTTTCACATGAGGTGGCCAAAGTATTGGAGTTTCAGTTTTAGCATCATTCCTTCCAAAGAACACTCAGGACTGATCTCCTTTAGAATGGACTGGTTGGATCTCCTTGCAGTCCAAGGGACTCAAGAGTCTTCTCCAACACCACAGTTCAAAAGCATCAATTCTTCGGTGCTCAGCTTTCTTCACAGTCCAACTCTCACATCCATACGTGACCACTGGAAAAACCATAGCCTTGACTAGACGGACCTTTGTTGGCAAAGTAATATCTCTGCTTTTGAATATGCTATCTAGGTTGGTCATGATTTTGGAGCCTGCCAAAATAAAATCAGCCACTGTTTCCCAATCCATTTGCCATGAAGTGATGGGACTGGATGCCCTGATGTTAGTTTTCTGAATGTTGAACTTAAGCCAAGTTTTTAACTCTTTAACTTTCATCAAGAGGCTCTTAAGTTCCTCTTCACTTTCTGCCATAAGGGTGGTGTCATCTGCATATCTGAGGTTATTGATATTTCTCCCAGGAATCTTGATTCCAGCTTGTGCTTCCTCCAGCCCAGTGTTTCTCATGATATACTCTGCATATAAGTTAAATAAGCAGGGTGACAATATATATACTCCTTCTCCTATTCGGAACCAGTCTGTTGTTCCCTGTCCAGTTCTAACTGTTGCTTCCTGACCTGCATACATGTTTCTCAAGAGGGAGGTCAAGTGGTAGTCCCATCTCTTTCAGAATTTTCCACAGTTTGTTGTGATCCACACATTCAAAGGCTTTGGCATAGTCAATAAAGCAGAAATAGATGTTTTTCTGGAACTTTCTTGCTTTTTAAGTGATCCAACAGATGTTGGCAATTTGATCTCTGGTTCCTCTGCCTTTTATAAAACCATCTGGAAGTTCATGGTTCAAGTATTCCTGAAGCCTGGCTTGGAGAATTTTGAGCATTACTTTACTAGCATGTGAGATGACTTTCTTTCAACTGTAGCAATTACTGACTGGGTTCTGGGATTCAGACATTCTCAGTTTCTCTGTGCTTTGTTTCTCCTTTCATTATCCTAAAATATGAGGATAACTATAGCATCTACCTCAAGGATCTGTGGTATAGACTGAATGCATTAAGCTACTAGCAATTATGCAAAATACTATCTAGTATTATTATTTGGATTTATTCAGTTCTACCTTATAACTCATATGTTGCTATCTTAAATTGCTTTTTTATCTTATTATAAAATATATGCATTCAAATAATTGAGATATATGTATATGCATGCATTTATATTAAATGTTAGTATTATATAGTACATGTAAGTAAGTATTCACTTGGCAAATAGAACTTCTCCAATATCATTGAAACCACTGTTTATCGTTTCACAATTCACACTGCTTAGTTTCTTCCAGAAATTTTATTACATTTGTATTTCTAACAATTAAATATTTTAGTTCAGCCCTTTAAAAATTTATATAAGTTGTACCACACTATATATATTCTTTGTTTTTCTTTGTTTTTTTAAATTTTTATTTTTTAGTTTGTTTTGCTTTACAATACTGTATTCATTTTGCTATACATTGACATGAATCAGCCACGAGTGTACATGAACTCCCAATCCAGACCCCCAGCTCCCCCCTCCCGCCCCACACCTCTCTGGATTATCCCCGTGCATCAGTCCCAAGCATCCTGCATTCTGCATCGAACCTAGACTGGCGATTCGTTAATTTTAATGTGTCAGTTTGACTGGGCTGAGGGATGCCCAGATAGCTGCTAAAACATTATTTCTAGGTATGTCTGTGACAGTGTCTCTGGAAGAGATTAGCACTTGAATCTGTAGACTGAATAAAGAAGATCCACCCTCACTAATGCTGGGTGGGCACCATCTAACTCTTTAAGGGCCTAAATGGAACAAAAAGGCAGAGGAAGGATGAAGTCTGTCTCTTTTTGACTTGAGTTGTGTATTTTTTCCTCCCCTTGGATAATGAAGCTGCTGGTTCTTGGGCCATTGGATTCCAGGCCATCCATCAACTCTTTGCACTCAAATTGAGTTATAATTGGCTTTACTGGTTCTCCAGCTTGTAGATGGCAGATCATGGGATTTCTTGGCCTCCAAAACCATGTGAGCCTGTTCCCATAAATACACACACTTACACACCCTACACACCCTGTTGGTCTATTTCTCTCTGCTAGCTCAGAGGTCAAGAATCTGCCTGCAATGCAGGAGACCTGGGTTCAATCCTTGGGACAGGAAGATCCTCTGGAGTAGGAAATGGCAAGACCACTCCAATATTCTTGCCTGGAGAATTCCATGGATAGAGGCGTCTGTTGGGTTACATACATTCCATGGGGTTGCGAAGAGTCAGACACGATTGAGTGACTAACACTTTCAGTTTCAGAGAAACCTAATATATCATGAAAAGCTTGAATATTTGATATAATCAAGATAGTTTTATCCTTGACCAATGTGTCACTTAGTTTAATTGGTCTTTTTTCTTTTTTCTGGTTTTAGCATTCGCTTCTTCATTTGTTGCCTCCTCATTTGACCTTTATTCTATTCACGGTAGCCCTTTAGAATATCAGTGGTACATACATTTGTTTATAAAGTCACATTCACTATTAACATACTCTTTTTCAATATTACACTCTAAAATATATTGGAAAAGCTACTTGACCTGTCTAAACTCATTTTTTCCTCTATAAAATTAATATAAAAATACTTCATAAGTTTGTTGTAGAGAGATTGGACATAGTATATTTAAAACATCCAACAAAACATGGACTCAAAATATGTATTATTATTATTATTATCATTCCCTTACTGGTTTCTGTGGTTAATCTCTGAAACCAGCTGGTATGTCCCTAGAGCACAGAGAACATTTTTATAATTATACCCATGTGTGATGCATGACATAACTCATGTTTGTAGAATTGAACAGAGTAGTCAGTGGCTATTAAGTAACTATTGATCCACTGACTCCCTGTTGAGCAACTCTTCTTCCTCCTTTCTTTCACTTAACTCTTAGAGGTGATTTACAGTCTGGTAAGATTGCCAGTTAGGACTAGAGTATAGAGGGAAGCCATCAGCTGCAGCAAGATGAAGGAAAAATAATAACAAGAAATTGTTCCTGAGGCTGAGAACTGAACAGACAAATTAGGTGGTCACCTCTGTGGTACGGCTTGACATATGTCACAATTCAGGGATCTACTTTTAGTCATTTCTTTTTGAACTAAGACTTAAAAGTCTTGATAACTATATTACGTGGAAGTACTTCCTTTTAAATAGTAATATTTCAGAAGGGAGGATGTAGAATGATCAATGGAACTCTTATTTTTAAACTTTATATTATAATTGATTAACAGTGTTAGTTTCAGGTATACAGCAAAGTGATTCAGTTATGCATATATATGTATCTGTTCTTTTTCAAGTTTTTTTCCCATTCAGGTTGTTACATAATATTGAGTAGAGTTCCTGTGCTAGGGTGTCAAACTCTGTTAATTTCAAGTTTTTTCTTGGAGCTACTATTTTTTTTTAATAATAAAACATTCATTGTATGTGTTTCCACATGTCAGATAGTGTACTCTTATCATTTGTAATGTTCATAAACCTCTATAGTTTTAATATTTGCATCTATTACAGATCAGAAAATTGACACCTAGAAGAGTTTTCACCCAGTTTATCTAATCTTCGCTATCCGTGGCTCAGAGTTCTTTGGTCCTAAACTCTGCTACACGGTGAGGTCTCTCATCTCTTGTCATGGCCTGTGTTCTGCTTGCAACATGCTAATTGATAGCATGATGGTATAATTAGAGAAGATGTTCTTGACTTTAGTCAGCAACCCTGGAAACCCATTTTATGCACTTCAGTCGCTCATTTGTGTCTGACTCTTTGCGACCCCATGAATCGCAGCATGCCAGGCCTGTCTTCTATTCACATAATAGAAAAGCCTAGTGTAAAAGTTACGACCAACCTAGATAGTATATTCAAAAGCAGAGACATTCCTTTGCCAACTAAGGTCCGTCTAGTCAAGGCTATGGTTTTTCCTGTGGTCATGTATGGATGTGAGAGTTGGACTGTGAAGAAGGCCGAGCACTGAAGAACTGATGCTTTTGACCTGTGGTGTTGGAGAAGACTCTTGAGAGTCCCTTGGACTGCAAGGAGATCCAACCATTTCCATTCTGAAGGAGATCAACCCTGGGATTTCTTTGGAAGGAATGAGCTAAAGCGGAAACTCCAGTACTTTGGCCACCTCATGCGAAGAGTTGACTCATTGGAAAAACCCTGATGCTGGGAGGGATTGGGGGCAGGAGGAGAAGAGGACGACAGAGGATGAGATGGCTGGATGGCATCACGGACTCAATGGATGTGAGTCTGAGTGAACTCCGGGAGTTGGTGATGGACAGGGAGGCCTGGCGTGCTGCGATTCATGGGGTCGCAAAGAGTCGGCCACGACTGAGCAACTGAACTGAACTGAAACACCTCTTCTCAGTAATGAATGAGTTTTCTCAAGTCTTTCTGGGGATATGTGCTTCTGCTCCAGGGTGAATCCACACAACAGCTTGCTTCTCCCCAGTAACGTGGCTCCTGACCACCCTCTAGGCAGCTCCATCCCGTCTTCACTACCACTCCATGGCCTCTGTCTTCCTCCTGCCCAGTTGTCCCCTCATCTTATCGCAGGTGTTTTGTTGCTTGTTTGCTAAGTTTTTTTTTTTCCCCCAGTCATCCTATTTAAAATTGCAAAGCTTGAATCCTCTCTTCTCTAGTTTTTATAGTTCGTATCCTCCTTTGTTGCTCTATTTTTATTCATAATACTTATTATCATTCTACTTACACAAGTTTTAGTTTTCTTGCCTTTCTTCCCTAAATACAATCTAAGCTTAAAGAATGAGAGATTTTTGTAAGCTTTGTTAAGTACTGTATCTTTAATCTTAAGTGATGTAGAGCATGTAGTAGATACTCAACAAATGTTTAAGTAATTAATAATTATGTTGGATTACTGGAATGTGGTATTGGGTTTGATAGCTGAAGCTGTTGAGGAAGAGGATACTGAGGTCTCACAGATCATTTTCTTTTTTTTTTTTTAAGGAATTGGTGCTACATCAACATGACAATATTCTTGCTGAACTTATTAAAAAACTTGATAAAGATACATGATATTATCTAAACATTTTATTCCTCTTTCTGTCTCAATGTCAAATCCGTAGACCTTGCTATAGGTAGTCACTTTTTATGTACTGTTGCCTAATTTGGACTTTTGGACTATGTAGAAAGTAAGCATTTCACCCTTCCATAAAATCTAAAATACATGGCAGTGATATTCCAGGACCTGTTTGCTGTCATGGTACAAATGGTGAAAGAGAGAAGAGGAATGAGAACATGGCAGTGAGCTGAAAGACATTCAGGCTGGTGCTAGTCTTCAGCTGTCTGAGATTATTACCTATTTCATTCTTGTCAAAAATTGCTGATAAAGAGGTAGCAGTTCTATTAGCTTAATACTTAGGCCTGTTCTTTTAGTGTTTTATTTGACAAGGATTCCTAGTTAAGGGGAAAATAACACTTGGCAAGGCTAGTGAAGAGAGCATCTGGGAAATTTTTAGGTTGAAGTCTAGTTATAATTATTGACTTGTTCAGTCAAACTAATGCTAAGGAAAGAATCTGAGATATTCATAATTTCCTGAAGGGTGGAGTTCCTGGATGAGGTGGTAGATATCAAGATCTTAAAGCTTACTTTTTCCAGTTTTACAAATCATGGTCTGATACTTGAAGCTCCTGCTGCTTTTTTCCCTTAGTTCTGGTTAACTTTTATTAATTAGGAGACATTATCTATAAAATTCTCCCAGTTTATATTGTAAATCTATCCTTTCAGTTGCTCTTAAGTTTTACATTTGGATTCAGTCAGGTCATCTGATAATTGCACAGTTGTTTTGCATTCTTTCAGCACCTCGTAGAACTGCTTGTACAGAACTGCATTTTGGCTTTATACCATCGGCTTGTGTTGAGGGACATTATACGGAACAACTATAGGAAAGACAGTATCATACATATTATAAAAGCCTTGTCAAGCACTTGTTCCTTATAAGAACTTCAGGGAAATTTTCTTTCAATATTCTTTTACAAGGAAAACTGGGTTTCTTTTGAGTAAATGGTTTGTATATGTCTTATAAATATGGTGAAGTGAATGACTAGTAGGCCTTCTCTCTGCTTTGGCTTCTATGGACCCAAGTCAGCTAGGATTGGACAGGGAAACAGAAGTCACTCTATGTTTCCAATCATGAATTATCGTTTGGAGAGTTAGAGTTTTGCATAAACTGCTGAAAAATCTGTGGGTTATGAAGGTTGTCACTACTGCAGATTGCAATTTGAAGCCACAGAGGGAGTGATTCTCAAACCTCAGGGGAAGCTGTCATGCTCTCACGTCTGCCTCTGCTTCTGTAAAATATGGCCTCTTTTCATCTTTGCCTTCCAAACTAATGTGAGGGCTTCTCCTTGGCATATTCTAACCTGGACAATATAGTAAACAGATTTTGAGAAATATATTTTCTAATTCCTTTGTGCAATATAGAAAAGAACTTAGAAAAGCTGGTGATAAGGCTGAATGGATAATAGATAATTAAGTAAAAAAAATTTAGAAAGCATGGAAATTTTGCCCTCTTTATGCAACATCAGGGATCTAAAAATGCATAGTTTATATTATAATTTTATATCAGCATTCTACTTGCTTTGCCTATTTTTATCCTTATTTTCTTATTTATATTTTGTTGTATTAAAATTACCTATTTCTATAAGCCATCTCAACTCTTTTGAAAAAGTGGTATATAAATAAATTTATTTAAAAGGTAAGCAGAGAAGAATGACTTTGTGAGAAATGTGTATCTAAAAAAAAACTAATACACATTAACTATGATTGAGATCTAAAGTGGCTGATAAGAGTAACCCAAACAGTTGCCATACCACTCTCTAAAACAACACCCGTCATCTCAGACATCTCCTTTTTGTCATCAAACTGACTTTTTTTCTCTTAGTGGATTTTCAAAATATGTCATTAAAAATAACAGACAAAATATGCATTTACCCAGAATAACTGAGAAATGAAGTCTTTCATATAAGTACAGTTACCTAGTCTAAGGTTATTCCTTTAAAGTTATTATATTTTAATAGTTTTTGTAAAGAAATACAAATATAACTAAAAATATATATCTCTGGCTTCTTAAGCAGTCAGTAGTGAAAAATAATTGTCTTTTTTTTTTTTTTTTTGGTACAAATTTAGGGTAACTTTAGTCATGGGCACTGTCCTGATGCTTTCAGGGACTCTTTGGATGTAGAAAAGTCGGATTCCTTAGAAATGAGCTTAATTCTTCTATTTTTTTAAATTTGTTTCCTTCTTGCTCTATTATCCTTATTCCGTTTCTTATTTTACACCCAGTTGTCTGGAAGAGGTCTGAGAATGGTTCTACCTTTCCTGTAGAATAAGTATAATGGTCTCAGTGTAATAGTTAATATTTCTTCATGCTTGAGAGAGCCTCCTTTCTCTCTCTCTTTTTTTTCCATTTAAGTTTAAAGTTATATATCAATTCCTGAGGTTTCCAGAAGCTTGACCTCTGAATGAGGGGGTATTATTGCATGTATTTGATCTCTTTAATAGGATTACAGAGTAATGAAATTTAGAGACTAAGGGAGGCTATGAAAGGTCACCTGGTCCACCACTTTCCCAAAGAGGCCACTTCCATTTAGAACCATATTTAAACCACTGCAGGCAAAGGGCAGCCTTCACTATTTTATAGCTTTTTAAAGACAGAAATGCTACAATCTCTAGTGGCAAGTAATTTTTTTTTTTTTTGCATTTTATAATTCCTATGTCAGAAAGTTTTTCTTATATTTAACTTAAATTTCTCATGCAAAAGTGTCAACTCCTGAACTCATCTGTGATGAGATTTGAAAATAAAACTGGAGCTTTGAAAGGACTTCAAAAGATTTGGTTCTATTGTTCCCTCTTTTATTACTGTTTATATGACAAAATTGACATAATGGTGTGTGGGTAGTGTTGTGTGTGTAAGAGAGGCAGACAGACAGAAACAGAGGCTATAGATTTTTTTTTTTTTTCACATGCCCATCTTTCATATGACATTCGTTCATGGCTCAGGCCAGTTGGTGAGGGTCTGGGCTAAATTAATCCTACGTTTTAACATCTCCCTTGACATTGATTTATTATCACAAACTAGTCATTTGCATAGATTAGGAGTGTAGTTTGTAGCTATCAGGCACAGAAATGTGGGATGATATAGCAGAGAAATAGTATGGGGCCTGGAAGAAGATCTTAGCATTTAAGAACTGTACCACTTTGCTGCTGCTGCTGTCGCTTCAGTCGTGTCCGACTCTGTGTGACCCCAGAGACGGCAGCCTACCAGGCTCCTCTGTCCCTGGGATTCTCCAGGCACGAACACTGGAGTGGGTTGCCATTTCCTTCTCCAGTGCATGAAAGTGACAAGTGAAAGTGAAGTCTCTCAGTTGTGTCCGACTCTTAGTGACCCCACGGACTGTAGCCTACCAAGCTCCTCTGTCCGTGGGATTCTCCAGGTAAGAATACTGGAGTGGGTTGCCATTTCCTTCTCCATGTACTACTACTTTGAATAAGTCTTTTTCTACTGTGGAATCAAGATTGATAGTAATATACCATTATATATCAACATATCATCATCCAATGAAGAGGGAATTTGGAAGACCCAAAGAGAAATTAGGTGTATACATTCTTTAAAAATTGTAAACCATATATAAGTATATGGCAAATTTCTCATTCCCCAAATATTTACTTCTTCCTTAAGTACTGAACTGTCAACTTAAGAAAATCTGCTTTGGGTTATAGATTTGGCACTCTCTAACTGTGTGGCCTTAAGCAGGTCTTTTAACATCTTTGAACTATAGTTTCTCTTGCAAAACGAAACAATATAATTGACCTTGCAGGTTGGTGGTGATTATTAGAGATAATGAATGCAAAGTGTCTAGCATGCTGTTTCACAAACAGTAGGCATTCAGTAAATACTATTGTCATCATCTGATCATTGAAGGAAAAAAGCCACACTAATTTTTCCTTTTTTACTTTCTCATATCTCCCATTTAATTGATTATGCAGTCATGCCAATTTTACCTTCTTAATATTTCTGAAAGTACTTCTCTTTTAACGTCTCCATGGCATTTGTATAATCTTTGCCATTATCATAATTCTCATGAAGTATTTCAGTATTTACTCCCTTTGCTTCCAATGCATGCTTTAGTGTGTCCAACTCTCTGTGATTCCCATGGACTGTAGCCCTCCAGCCTCCTCTGTTCATGAATTCTCAAGGCAAGAATACTGGAGTGGGTTGCCATTTCCTTCTCCAGGGGATCTTCCTCACCCAGGGGCTGAACCATCATCTCTTAAGTCTCCTGCATTGGCAGACAGGTTCTTTACCACTAGAGCCACCTAGCCCCCTTTAATCCAGCTTCCATACTATAACCAAAGTCATTTTTCAATGAGCTGTCTGAACATTGTTGTACTCTTTATCAAGCTCTTTATCAAATATTACAACAACTCTACCATTAAATGAAGCCAAAGATATTCACAACCAGTTAAGGTCTCTGATAGCCTAGTCTATTATTTCTATATCATCTTCAACTCTCCTCTCCTGGTAATACATCCTATTCTTCTTGTACGCAAAGTACTGGAAGTTAATCTAAAGGTGCCATGTCTTTGTGTTCGTTACTTCTCTGCTTTAAATGATCTTGTCCTCTTATCTACCTTGCAAGTCTACATTTGCTCTTTGAAGAATATGGAGATTCTAGCCTTGAAAGCTACAGACATGTAGAAGAATCTGTATATTAGGTTCATGGGTTCAAACCTTCGGTATATGGAATTTTCTGAGGGTTCTCTTACTCTTAAAATGAACCACTTTCTGGACACAGCTTAAACATCCTTCTCTTTGAAAAGCCTTTTCTTTTCAGTGATACCTTTGGGCTTTGAATATCAAATGATGGTGACATGGTCTTTAATATTTTGAAGCGGGGATTTACCACTGTTGCTTTCAGCAGGCAACGAATGAGTCAAAGTACGATTCTAAGCACATAGACTCCTGTGTGTGCCTTCAGAAGAGGATCTATTTCTCATACTCTGTCCCCTTTGACCAATGCCTGAAAATACATGATCAAAGTTAATTTCTCTAATATGAAAGTGTTGATTCCATTTAATACAGAAAGCCATACATTTTAGTGTAACATGTAAATCTTTAGGCTACTATCAACCATCATGCTTTAAAATTATAAATGAGTTTTAGGACTTTTCCTAACAGAAAGGGCAAGAGGAAGGACATTATGGTCTTCGGTCAGTTCAGTTGCTCAGTCGTGTCTGACACTTTGTGACCCCATGAATTGCAGCATGCCAGGCCTCCACGTCCATCACCAACTCCTGGAGTTCACTCAAACTCATGTGCATCGAGTTGGTGATGCCATCCAGCCATCTCATCCTCTGTTGTTCCCTTCTCCTGCCCCTAATTCCTCCCAGCATCAGAGTCTTTTCCAATGAGTTAACTCTTCCCATGAGGTGGCCAAACTACTGGAGTTTCAGCTTTAGCATCAGTCCTTCCAAAGAACACCCAGGACTGATCTCCTTTAGAATGCACTGGTTGGATCTCCTTGCAGCCTCAAGAGTCTTCTCCAACACCACAGTTCAAAAGCATCAATTCTTCGGCACTCAGCTTTCTTCACAGTCCAACTCTCATATCCATGCATGACCACAGGAAAAACCATAGGCTTGACTAGACGGATCTCTGTTGGCAAAGTTAATGTCTCTGCTTTTGAATATGCTATCTAGTTTGGTCATAACTTTTCTTCCAAGGAGTAAGCATCTTTTAATTTCATGGCTGCAGTCACCATCTGCAGTGATTTTGGAGCCCCCCAAAATAAAGTCTGACACTGTTTCCACTGTTTCCCCATCTATTTCCCATGAAGTGATGGGACCAGATGCCATGATCTTCGTTTTCTGAATGTTGAGCTTTAAGCCAACTTTTTCACTCTCCTCTTTCACTTTCAACAAGAGGCTTTTTAGCTTCTCTTCACTTTCTGCCATAAGGGTGGTGTCCTCTGCATATCTGAGGTTATTGATATTTCTCCCAGCAATCTTGATTCCAGCTTGTGTTTCTTCCAGCCCAGGGTCTCTCATGTTGTACTCTGCATAGAAGTTAAATAAGCAGGGTGACAATATACAGCCTTGACGTACTCTTTTGCCTATTTTTGAAACCTGCTCCCTTACTCTCAGTAATAACCTAGCAAACATATTTCAATGAAAGAAAAGCCATTTTTATCTCATTTATTTTTAGGGATGAATCATGTCCTGGATCCCCTGGGAAGCAAATGGTAACCCTCTCCAGTACTCTTGCCTGGAGAATCCCTTGGACAGAGGAGCCTGGTGGGCTACAGTCCATGGGGTCACAAGAGTCGGATACGACTGAGCGCCTGACACACACATGTCCTCCTAGTTTTTTTTTTCCCCCCTGTTTATTAAATCATGTTCAGCTCTTCAGCATCCTTTAGTCTTATTTTCCAATGTTCCAGACTTCTTTGCTTCATAATAATTCTAGCTGGCAACTTCGTGCAACCGTTTTAAGTAAGTGAGGAAGCAATGCTCTTGGCAAATTCCTGACTGATTTGTTTGTCACAAATCAGTGTGACAATTCAATCATTCTGAATTTATGATGTATTTATAAAAGTCAACACAGTTCATAGAGATTTTTCTGTGGTGCTGTAGAGGGAATCCTGAACTTCACTGAAGTGCTAACAATACAAAATATCAGCATGCATATTCACCAGAAAGAAGCTGAGTGTGTTTTATTATCCAGGTTTGATGCAGGATGCAGGATGCTAGGGACTGATGCACGGGGATAATCCAGAGAGAGGGTGTGGGGCGGGAGGGTGGAGGTGGGGGTCGGGATTGGGAGTTCATGTACACTCATGGCTAATTCATGTCAATGTGTAACAAAACGAATACAGTATTGTAAAGCAAAACAAACTAAAATAAAAATTAATTAAAATTAAAAAAAAAAAAAAAACATTGAATTGAGTGACAGCATGACATACTCAGAGCTTCCAAACTTGGATTTCTGGCTGGCCAGTATTACTACCAAATATTGTGTTCCTTTTGGGAAATGTTGGTCCCTAACATCTCTTGTCCTTAGATTGCACAATTATAGAGTAAAGGAGTTGGACCTGACCAATTCTTTCTTTCCTTTTCTGCTAAAACTCTATTGTATGATTTTCTAATCTTATAATGAACTTTAATAGGGAATTACTCTCTCCATATCCCATCCAATCTTTCTATCTTAGGAACTAACAGTGTTCCTCTTTGAATTTTAAGTACTTAAGAATGTCTGTATTCCTTGTGTTAGATGGAGATCTTTACGGAGAAAGACATATTTGAATACAATTTGACTCCTACATAACTTTTCCACGTTAGATGCAGTATACATTTTGGCTAGATTGACCTGAAATTGTCTCCTTTTCTGCTTATTATAATCCAAATGTCAAAATTCATTTTACAGATGGATGTTTAGTGATCTGTTTCAAAATGATGTTTTCTCTTTCATTCTTTCCCCATATCTGTATTGATCTAATTTAATGTTCTGCCTCTTTGGTTCAGAATTAAATTTTTCTCTGTGTCTTGTGTTTCTACTTAACCTCTCTAAACTACATCAAAGTATCTGTGTCTTGTTTTAGTCTCTACTTATTTGATCATCTTTATATCCTTGGCTCTCTTTCTTGTACTCATCAACTTCTCAGTGGGACTATATTTTAAATTCTGGTTTGCAGAGAGGTTGGATGGGGGGAGTTGGATTATTAAAATCCATGTTTAACCAGTTTACACTTTTATTTTATAAACTTTATTTAGTACTAAGAAAACTAGATTTTTTATTAAGTGGGAACAGTGCATATATTTTATGTTTGCATGCTTCCTATATTTGCCAGTTTCCAAGAAATAGATGCTTCAGGCTACTAAAGAATATATTCTTCTCCCTTATCCTCAACCAAGAGTGAAATATAATGTTGTGATATTTTAAACATGGTGGAGGGTGTTAATATAAATAGAAAATCTAATAAAAATCTGTTTTCAAACAGGATATAGATTTTTCAATAGAATTAAGAGGAAGTATAATAATAAAAAGCTGCAAAGTAATAGTGTAATAAATTTCCATCTCTTATTTTCTGCAAGCCCTTTTTCTTAAAGCTGCATAGAAAATACTTTCTACTTTATAAGCCCAATTGAAAGCTAAATTTAGTCTTTAAAAGGTGAGGACACCTCACTGACCTTAATTATATTTCTTTAAAAATAGAATTGAAAATGTTTTTTCCTGGACAGGAGTTGCTGACACTTGGCTGTTGCATGGCGTATCTGAAACATCTTATCAGTCGTGACTGTAAACAGGTAGTTTCCAGTGCTCTTTTCAGAGGATGTGTTAGTGATGGACTGGTAACCTCAAGCAAATATTAGATGGTCACTTTTGGAGAAGACATCAACAAGGCATGTGTGAGGTTCACAGGAAGATATTATAGTGGATGTGAAAGAAACAGACTTCAGTTCAAATTCCATTTCTGTCTCTCATTGGATATACCTGCCTCATGGAGGTAGGCCAGGCATTCTTAAGTTTACTTTGCATTAAGATCTTTCTTCTCCAAAGACATGCCGGGCTACTCACTAGGAAAGACTGGTAGGATCTAAGGTTTGATAAGCAGGATGTAGGCCACCTAGGTTGGAGGGTGAAGAGAAATTAGAAACCAGGCAAACCTGCTTGGATTTAACTATGGCAAAAAAACAAAGGAGAACACATTTTTGAGCATAAGAAACCCTGTGTTTTGAAAGCTGTCTTCCAGGTGAAAGGTGGTTCATAAATCAAATCACACTTGAGTATAGTCTAAAATGATGTCTTTGTCTATAAAATGGGATAACAACTGTCCACCTCTTGAGTTATGAGAATCAGAGTACACAGTGGTACTTTATAACCATAAAGAATCACACGTGTAATACAGGAACGTGGGCAAAGGGGACTGCTGGAAGACTGGAAGCAGCTCAGCCCCACCTCTTTTTTAACCTGTGTAGATGTAGACAGTGCTTTTCACAGATATATCACACACTATTCTTTATTGTCTATTCCAGAAAATAGGAAGTATAGAGCTGTAGACCTTTGAATGTGTGGTGAGGGGGAGGGCCTTGGTATTCCTAAAATTATGTTTTTTGGTGTGTGATTTCCCCACAGCTGTTTCTGTTTCATGAAAATCATTCATCCCATGAGCATGACTATAGCTCTAAGCATTTTTTTTTTAATTGGAGGATAAATTGCTTTTCAATGTTGTGTTGGTTTCTGCTATACAACAATGTCAATCAGCCATAAGTATATGTATGTCCCCTCCCTCCCACCCTC
>SJXQ01004599.1:0-74662 GCA_006408695.1 Aepyceros melampus | reverse complement strand
GTTTCTGCTGTACAACAGTGTGAAGCAGCCGTAAGTATATGTGTGTCCCCTCCATCCCACTCCCACCCTAAAACTGTGTCTTAAGCACATAGATCATAAAGTAAGTCATTTAAATGTTCACTCTCCTCAGTCTCGAATGCCTGTGAAGAGATTATATTTAGCAGCATAAACACAATTCCCTGCAAAGTAGCTCTGCCCTTTTTGCTTCCCCAAAAACACACTGAAAGCAAGTGAGAGGGATGTTAACTGCAGTGGTTACTTAAATCATATTTAACTTGTAAAGAATATAATTCACAAACTTCATTAGCTATTTTTAGGGGTAAGCAAAGCGTAATATTTTCACTGGGTATTCATTGGAGGGACTGATGTTGAAGCTAACACTCCAATACTTTGGCCACCTGATGCAAAAAGCTGATGCATTGGAAAAGACCCTGATGCTGGGAAAGATTGAGGGAAGGAGGAGAAGGGGATGACAGAGGATGAGATGGCTGGATGGCATCACCGACACAATGGACATGGGTTTGGGTGGACTCCAGGAGTTGGTGATGAACAGGGAGGCCTGGTGTGCTGCGGTTCATGGGGTCGCAAAGAGTCGGACACGACTGAGCGACTGAACTGAACTGAAAGTGTAATATCTCTTTTTGCCAAGATACCGTAGTGGAGAACTGTCAGTCAGCCTGGAGTAAGGGTGGTTTACGTTCTCTTCTTTGTGAATGTCATCTGACTATTGTGAAGGCAGGCGTTCCAGTCCTTCCTGTAGTCTTCCCAGGACAGGTTTCTCAGAAGTTTCTCACCTTCCATCTTTACCCTCTATCTAATGCTTTTTCTTTACTTCCTGCCTTTCACTGCTGCCCTTTGCTGATGTTCCTTGTGTATTACTAATATATTCTGGAAATGAAAGTGAAACCAAGACGTGTTCTGAAATAATACTTGAGATGTGGAAAAGTATCTGATACTTAAAAAATAAAAGCTGAGCAGTTCTTAACTGCCACATGAAGATCAGTGAATATGACTTTTGTATAAAAATTCTTTGTTATTAACATCATTTGCCACCAGAAAATACAGTGTCAGCCTCTATATTGGTTAGGATGACTAGTGTGAGGCAGGATGCCTCCTTATTCTGCTGCATAAGCAACTGCCTTTGGCTTATGTGCAGGTTTAGGCTAACATGGCTCCCCCAAACTGAGATGTCATGGAGGAATATAGGAGAAAATTTGAGGGTCAAACTGATTATCGGAGGTAATAAAAGCAGAAGTTGGGAATAAAGGAACATACCAGAAATCCAGTAAAATGAGTCTCTGAAGTAGCAGACTTAAGCAAGGAGGATAAGAAAGCACAATAAAGAGTTATGTATTTTGACTGCTTGATTATTGAGTGGTCCTTGGAGCATACATTCCAATGGGGAAAACACAATCTCTCTTCCTCATGGAAAAAGATTATTAGACTTGCTTTTAAAAAGATAAAGGGTATGAAGGACAAACTCTCAGATGGGGTAAATGTATACAGCACAAACACCATGAAGTATCTCTCCAACAGAGAAGCTTTAAGTAGCTGTGTGCTCCCCACTGGCACCACCTAAATTGCTCACAGTGCCTAGGAATTCACTGAAGGAAATATTAAAAAACAAAACAAAACTCTTTCTATTACTCTGCATATATGTATTGCCTTTGGAACAGTTGTTTTGCTCAGCTTTATACTGAAAGGGAACTGTTTACACTATCATTTACAGCTAAACCTGTGTGTGTGTGAGAAAATTTGTAGGAAAATATTCAGAATAGTGCTCCTTTAACCCATAGTTGATTTCACTACAGAGGTCAGATGTTAATGTGAACTTTGATTTTCACTCTTCCCTAAAATTCACACAGTACCAGGAGGTGCTGGATATTGGTATAGGACGCTAATCCAGATATTTGAGATCCTTGCAAGACACACTTAGCTTGTCTTTGATTAATAGTCTTGATTATATCTAAAATGCAATTTTCAATTTGTGAAAAAAACTAAATTCATTGAAACCAAAGTTCAGCAGCAATGATAAGTGAAGTCACTGGGAGGGAGAAAAATGGAGGAGTTTTGTGATGCTGTTGGGTAACTCTGAGTTGACTATGTGTTACTGTGGTTTTTTATTTTATTTTTTAAGATGCAAAATGCGACATTTACTATTTCAACAGTTTAAAATATATAGTTAGTGGCACATAGATGGGGAAACAGTGGAAACAGTGTCAGACTTTATTTGGGGGGCTCCAAAATCACTGCAGATGGTGACTGCAGCCATGAAATTAAAAGACACTTACTCCTTGGAAGGAAAGTTATGACCAACCTAGATAACATATTCAAAAGCAGAGACATTACTTTGCCAACAAAGGTCTGTCTAGTCAAGGTCATGGTTTTTCCAGTGGTCATGTATGGATGTGAGAGTTGGATTGTGAAGAAAGCTGAGCACCGAAGAACTGATGCTTTTGAACTGTGGTGTTGGAGAAGACTCTTGAGAGTCTCTGGACTGTAAGGAGACCCACCCAGTCCATCCTAAAGGAGATCAGTCCTGGGTGTTCATTGGAAGGAATGATGCTAAAGCTGAAACTCCAATACTTTGGCCACCTCATGTGAAGAGTTGACTCATTGGAAAAGACTCTGATGCTGGGAGAGATTGGGGGCAGAAGGAGAAGAGGATGACAGAGGATGAGATGGCTAGATGGCATCACTGACTTGATGGCCGTGAGTCTGAGTGAACTCTGGGAGTTGGTGATGGACAGGCAGGCCTGGCGTGCTGTGGTTCATGGGGTCGCAGAGTTGGACACGACTGAGCAACTGAACTGAACTTAGTGGCATTGAGTACATTCATAATGTTGTGCAACCCTCACCATCATTTATCTCCAGGATGTTTCTTATCTTCCCAAACTGAAACTGCATACCCATTCTGTCCTCCCTGAGCACCTGGCAACCACCATTCTACTTTCTGTTTTTCTGAATTTGACCACTCTAGGTGCCTTGTATAATGAAAGCATGTAGTATCAGTCCCTTTGTGACTGGCTTATTTCACTTAGCATGTTGTTAAGGTTCTTCCGTATGTGTTTCAGAATTTTCTTCCTTGAAAGTTGGATAATATTCCATCTTATACATATATCACATTTTGTTCTTTCATTTGCTGTGTCAGAATTTTCTTTTTTTTTTTTTTGTGCTACGGTAATTAACATTTTTATTTTTTATTTTTTTAATTTTTATTTTTACTTTATTTTACTTTACAATACCGTGTTGGTTTGCCATACGTTGATATGAATCCGCCACGGGTGTACATGAGTTCCCAATCCTGAACCCCCCTCCCACCTCCCACCCCATATCATAAAGTTGGATAATATTCCATCTTATACATATATCACATTTTGTTTGTCCTTTGATATGTTGAGTGTTCTTTGGTTGTTTCCAGCTTTTGGTTATTGTGAATAATGCTATAAACATGCATAAAAATATCTGAGTTCTTGCTTTCTTTTGAGTATGGTCCAGCAGTGGGATTATTGCATCATATCATTGCTGTTTAGTTGCCCAGTTCTGTCCGACTCTTTGTGACCCCATGGACTGCTGCACGCTAAACCTCCCTGTCCCTCACCATCTCCTGGAATTTGCCCAAGATTATGTCCATTGTATTGGTGATGCCATCCAGCTGATGCCCTCTTCTCTTTCTGTCCTCAGTCTTTCCCAGCATTAGGGACTTTTCCAATGAGTTGGCTGTTCGGATCACATGACCAAAATACTGAAGCTTCAGCTTCAGCATCAATCCTTCCAATGAATATTCAGGGTTGATTTCCTTTAAGATTGACTGGTTTGATCTCCCTACTGTCCAAGGGACTTCAGGAATCTTCTCCAGCACAAAAGTTCAAAAGCATCAATTATTTGGTGTTCTGCCTTCTTTAAGGTCCATCTCTCACAACTGGATGTGACCACTGGAAAGACCAGTGGTCTTTGACTATAGCTTTGACTATTTGTACCTTTGTTGGCAGAGTGATGCTTTTCAATACACTGTCTAGGTTTGTCATAGCTTTCCTGTCAAGAAGCAATTGTCTTCTGATTTTATGGCATCTGTGATTTTAGAGCCCAAGAAAAGGAAATATGTGTCCATCTTTTCTCCTTCTATTTGCCATGCAGCTTTGATGCTGGGAGGGATTAGGGGCAGGAGAAGGAGGAGACGACAGAGGATGAGATGGCTGGATGGCATCACTGACTCGATGGACGCGAATCTGAGTGAACTCCGGGAGTTGGTGATGGACAGGGAGGCCTGGCGTGTGCGATTCATGGGGTCGCAAAGAGTCGGACACGACTGAGCAACTGAACTGAACTGAATGGGGCTGGATGCTATGGTCTTATTTTTTTAATACTTGGTTTTAAATCAGCCTTTTCACTCTCTTCCTTCCCCTTCATCCAGAAGTTCTTTAGTTCCTCTTAGCTTTCTGCCATTAGAGTGGTGTCATCTGCATATCTGAGGTTGTTGATGTTTTTCCTGCCTATCTGGATTCCAGCTTGTAACTCATTCAGCCTGGCATTTCTCATGATGTGCTCCAGCATATAAGTTAAACAGGGTGAGAACAGACAGCCCTGACATATCCTTTTTCAATCTTGAACCAATCAGTTGTTCCATACAGGGTTCTAATGGTTGTTTCTTGACCTGCATACAGGTTTCTCAAGAAACAGGTAAGATGGTCTGATATTCCCATTTCTTTAAGAGCTTTCCACAGTTTGTTATGATCCACATAGAACCGAGATCATTCTGTCATTTTTGAGGTTGTACCCAAGTACTGCATTTCAAACTCTTTTGTTGATTATGAGGGCTACTTTGTTTCTTCTAAGGGATTCTTGCCCACAGTAGTGGATGTATGGTCATCTGAATTAAAGTCACCCATTCCCGTCCATTTTAGTACACTGATTCCTAAGATGTCAATGTTTATTCTTACCATCTCGTTTAAACATGTCCAATTTACCTTGATTCACAGATCTAACTTTCCAGGTTCCTATGCAATACTGTTCTTCACAGCACTGGACTTTGCTTTCATCACTAGACACATCCACAGCTGAGCATCATTTCTGCTTTTGCCCAGAGGCTTCATTCTTTCTGGAGCTATTAGTAGTTGTCCTCTGCTCTTCCCCAGTAGCATATTGGACATCTTCCAACCTGGGGGACTCATCTTTTGGTGTCTTATCCTTTTTCAGTGTCTTATCCTTATCCTAGTCCTTTTTTAAATTTTGTGAAGAGACGCCATGCTGTTTTCCATAGTTGCTGCACTGCTTTACATTCCAACTGGCCTTGCACATGATTCCAATTTCTTCACATCCTCACCAATGCTTAGTCTTTTTTCAAATAGTAGCACATTTAATGGGTATGAAGTGGTATCTTTTTTACAAAAAAAATCAGATATAATTTCTATAATTTCTTATATAGATTGAATAGGTTTACAAATCTTGATTTTAATAACAGAATATTTTATTCTTTCAGGGTAGTTTTCTTTTCATTGTTAGTGTCCAGCAGGTCTGTAGCTAATCTGGTTTAAGCAGGTTACATAACTCGTTCATGGCCATTTGGCACTAAGGCGTAGAGCCATCATGCAAAGCTAAGTGTGTCTGACTCCTTCACACAAGTTATTTGAGACAAAATCTAACCACAAAATCTTATATTATAAAAGCTGTCCACCAAAACTCCAGTAAGGATAGTTCGTATCCATTGAAGGGTTACTCTCTGGGAGGTACTGTGTTAATGGCTTTATATACATTATGGCTGACCCTCACAGCAACCCTTTTCTTACAGATAAACAGCCTGAGCTTCACAGATCTTAGTTAACTATTTACTATCCAGCTGTGAGTGGCTGAACCAGTATTCAACCTGAGGTCTTCATATACGCAGAACAGAGTTACCAGTGTGGCTACCACTGGTTACCAATTATAAGTAAATAGAATTGTTTCCAATTATAAGTAAATATAATTGTTTCCATAAAATGCATATATCAAAAACCGCTGGGAAGACATCCTATTTTCGTCTAGAATTTTTCTAAGCATATTCCATAGAGGGAAGATGGATCCCTTGGAGGATGAGACGAGCTTAGGTATGTGGAGATGGTGAGAAAGGGCTTCCAGACAGAGGGAAATTGTGAGCCTGTAATCTAGAACCAGGTCTGCTGTGGCATTCAAGGCTACAGCATCTTGATGATGTTGGACGTATCTCCAAATTAGTGACTAAATCAGCAGGTGACTTGAGTCACTTCCTGGCCTAGCTTTGTCTGCCTCCTCCTTCCTCCTAGATTGCAGTGTTTATTAGCTGCAGCCTCGGCAGTGGCAGGCACTGCATCTCCTACTTCCTTTCATGTGTGATGAATTCCACTCCAATGCCTGGTTTTAAGAAGCAGGATCTGATTCCATGGTGATCAACTTTAGTTTCTGCTTCCCTAAAGAAGTCAAATACCAGGCCTATTTCTGCTATGACTTAAAACCCAGCAGACAGTGGCTTTAGCCCTTCTTATCACTCCCTTTGTGCGTTTCTGTTTTGCTTCATTTTTTGGTGTGTTTAGTTCCTGATGATGTTTATTTTTTCTTTTTTTATTTATCTCTCAGTGCCATGTGTTTGGAATAGCAGGAATGCTTCAAAATGTGACCACATGGAGCCCTGTTGATTACAAGTCTGGAATAAAGTTGTGAGGTGTCATAAGTCAGCTAAGCTCAGAACAGACAACATCTAATATCTAACTGGTCTAATATCTATTGCTTACTCCAGCACTAGAAGACAATGCACTGTCCAAGGGGGTGGTGAAAATGCATGATTATTTATGGAGACATCACTGTTAAAAGGAGTTCAGTATTCATGGTTGGATCACAGCAATAGGAATTTTAGCTGCAAACTGTATTCAGCATTAGACTAGAAATATCATGTGATTTGGACCGTCGATTCAAACCTCAAATGGTAATGGATTTGGGGTGGCTTCACTGCTGGTTCAAATGTAAAGAATCTGCCTGCAATGCAGGAGACCTGAGTCTGATCCTTGTGTCAGTAAGATCCTCTGGAGAAGGGAATAGCAACCCGCTCCAGTATTCTTGTCTGAAGAATCCCCATGGATAGAAGAGCCTGGCTGCCTACAGTCCATGGGGATGCAAAGAGTTGGACATGATTGAGTGACTAACACTCTGGTAGGAGAGGAAATTCCAGGATTTCCCTTGAGTGGCCTGTAAACTCACTTGAGAGAGCACTTCCAAGACAGGAGGAAAAGTAAAGTATCAGGCAAGGCAAATAAAATGGCATTGCACTGTGGGCATGAGATTGGGTGAGAAACTTCTCTTCCTAATATCTACCTTTACTTCTCATGTCAGCCAGAAACCCAGGTAAGTGGGTTCATAGTAAGAGGTTCTAGTACCTCTAGCTGAGGAATGTTTAAGACAAAGTTTAACATCATGTCTTTCTAACTCTGACATTCTATTAATACAGTCTATAAAACAGTCTAGTTTTCTTTGCCTCTTCTACTACTTTTGTAGTTAATACCGTAAAGTTATTTGTTATAATGTGCTTGAAATATTTATTATACCCATATGGAAATAGGGTTAGATTTGGTACCAGCATAATAAGGTATACTGTTTATTACCAGTACTTCAAAATAATATCTGTAAACAAAGGTAGGTTTTCTTGCTTATTTAATTTTCCAAGTAGGTTTTCATAGTTTAGGACTTTCTAAGAAAACAAAGAAGCCTTCATTGAAAAGAACTAAACTGTTAGTTTGGCTTAACCACAGAGAAGTTGATAAACAAGTGAAGCATAAACTTCAACAAAATAGAAATAATGTTCAGCTAAGATGTCAGTGTGATTCTGGTGATAATTAAAATTAGTAGGTACTTAGGGATACATGTAATTCTTAAAAGGAATTGCTACCATAACATTCTTATTTTGGGGGTCATTTTTTGATCAAACTTTTCTTTCCACTTATCTGTTTATTCAAAAAATATTTATTGAGGACCACTCTAATAACAGTATTGGTCTTGGCTTATGTTCCACACACTTATAAACCTGATACAAGCCATCTTTGAGCTGACTGTCTTCTGTATCCTTGTTGGATATTATTTCCCTTGCTAGTTACATGTTAAATCATTCCAAACCACTTCAGCCTCTTCATATGTATTTGAGCTGACAATGGCTTCATAGAGTGTTCCTTCTGAGAGTGAGTGCATTCTACTCATTCGCTTAAAGACTAGTAAAGTCCAGTGACTTTGTGATATGTTTTCCTTCTTTTGCAGTGAGCATTTCTTTTATAAAAATGTATTATGTGTTTCTCAGCTCAGATATGCTGGGAAATATGAAAACCATTCTAGATTTGGGTAAGAATAGGGTAACTTTCAGACTGGATCTACTTAGGAAAGCCTCCCATGTCTCACCTCAATCATTTACTTGGAATTCCAATGCTCATTGACTTCTCCCTATATCAGACTAATTTGGGTCATGGTCCACAGACTCAAATGCTTATGGGATTTGACAAATGAGAAACATGAATAAAGCAAGCAGTGCCAATGGCAATGAGGAATGGTGAAAGTGTGGTCATCTGCAAAGTGCATATGCTCCCTAACGAGACAGCTGTCACTCAACTGCCACTGAATGTCCCATATGGGAAGTCTTTTATTGCTTGGCCAGTTCATCTAATCTTTAAGCAAAAACAGGTTCTGAAATATAGTAGAAGATTTCCAATTGAAAATAGAATTTTTAAATCTCACCTGACTAGATAGAAATATTCATGTTCCTGAATTTCTATTTCATGACCCCTTCTGTACTCCTAAAGCTGAAAAAAAAGGATTAACTTCTACCTTACTGGGCTTGGCTATTTTTAAAGTATAATGTCTATCTGTAGTTGTCATGTTCAATGTGAAATATTTTCTTCAGTTTGCAGTTACTGGCAAAACCAGCTTTATAATCAAATCTACAAGTAAAAAAGACTGGTTATACTTTAGCAATTTCTTGCTATTTCTCATACATATTAATATTATAATGCTATTTTCTTTCTGTTAATCATTACGCAGTTTCTGGGAGAATCAACCTTTAAGATTTTAGCAAGTTTACTGGAGTTATAAAACCAAATTAGGAAGAAGTATTTATGTCCCCCGAAAACTCCTTATAAACTAGGTAATTGAATTGCTGAACTTAATGCATGAAAAGTAAGGTAACTTAAAAGGTTTGGATCCATTTCTCCTTTATACCAGATAGTATTCAAAATGATAGTTTCTGCTTTCTCCAATCTTTGAATTCATTGCTGATTTCCTATGATTTTGAGCAATGCTGGCACACAATGAGGTACTCAATTACATTTCTTGATGCATAAATGAATGAAATAAAAAGGAAATTTAGAGTCATCAAATAATGATAGTGCTTGTAAAGCAAACCCCATGAGGAAGACAGAAAGTATGGTCATAAGACAGCTAGGTCACAGGAAGGAAGTTCACTTGTACACCTAGGCACAAGTGTGGAGAGATGTGCCAAGAAACAATCAGTTTCAATCACCTGGGAGACTGTCAGATAGATGAGCTCCAAAATACATAATTAGAAACAGTGGGACAAAGTTGGGCCGATGATAAATGCTTTTTAAATGTTTTTCAATCTTTCCTTTGTAAGAATTGGATTATAATTGTTTCTCATTATCTGGGACAAAGATGGTGCTGTGATTAGAATTGTGATAAGTACAAAATCAACTGATAAGACTTTAGGGCTGGGTTGGTAATAACTGTTGGTCTATAAGATTTTCTAAGTCATCATTTTTTTTTCAAGTGGTTGTATTTACCATACAATAACACAATAGAACTCAGCATCTTAATTAATTAATCAGATTAAGTTCCTATACTGGTCAAATAAAGTACCTCTTAGCTGAAAATATTTTCTTATGGAAAGGGAGGGAATTTAAGGTCACTGAATCCAATAGTAGTTTCAGATCAATCAATTGAATGACTCCCTTACTTGATAGATCAACCTGGTGACTTTATAATGAGCTATGGACAAGAAATAATTACAGTTGCCAAACTTATCATTTCAATATCAGTGGTTGAATGAAAAATAGACTCTGTTCCCAGCTGGTTTCCTTGTGAGCAGAATAAGTTAAACATCACTATGTTTCTTAAGTAGAGTCAGAAACAACTTTAGATCAGAGTAAATAAAGGGTGCTACTTTATTTTATTAATTATGGAAAATTATTCACTCTCCTCCACAAGCATGGCAGAATCATCTCTCCCACTCTAAGTCCTAAAAGTTAGTGGGTCTCAGTACTATACTGTATTATGTGTCAGTTAATTCTCACAGCAACACTGCAAGACCTGCACTTTTAATTAATGTTTATGAATTGAATTCTTGAGTAAATAAAATGGTTGATTATTTAAGATTATTAAAAATGGTTATCACATTTCAATATTTGGAATATTGACAATTATTTCAGTAAATCTATGTAGAACTTTATATAATTATGTTGACTAATATATAAAGTTTCAACATATGTTAAAATGCAACATGGCACATGAAATGACAGTAATATACAATTAAGATATAGTGTGTAGATTAAAACAGTCTTCTAAGAAATTTTCAGGAAAAGCTTTGCAAATTTAATACCTAAAAATAGGAGCTGCTACCCCATGGTATATACTTCTGGTAACTTTTTTAGAGACTGAAAAGAAGAAAATTAAAGTTTGAACACTGTTAAGTTTATACAATAAATTTGGAGATGTCTATGACATGCATTACAGTCTTTTCCACTATAATGTGTTATGGTTTTAAAATGTATACACACAAGCTACTGTAGGATCTAGTCATGATAGTTAGGTGATTGTATGACTAGGACATTTAGTTCCTTTTTTTTTTTCAGTTTATTTATTCATTTATTTACTTTACAATATTGTATTGGTTTTACCATACATTGATATGAACCGGCCATGGGTGTACATGTGTTCCCCATCCTAAACTCCCTCCTACTTCCCTCCCCATCCTATCCCTCTGGGTCATCCCAGTGCACCAGCCCTGAGCACCCTGTGTCATGCATCGAACCTGGACTGGCAATTCGTTTCACATATGATAATTTACATATTTCAATGCCATTCTCCCATATCATCCCACCCTCTCCCTCTCCCACAGAGGCCAAAAGACTGTTCTATACATCTATATCTCTTTTGCTGTCTTGCATACAGGGTTATCATTACCATCTTTCTAAATTCAATATATATGCGTTATTATACTGTATTGGTGTTTTTCTTTCTGGTTTACTTCACTCTGTATAATAGGCTCCAGTTTCATCTACCTCTTTAGAACTGATTCAAATATGTAGTCTTTTTAATGGCTGAGTAATATTCCATTGTGTATATGTACCACAGCTTTCTTATCCATTTGTCTGCTGATGGACTTCTAGGTTGCTTCCATGTCCTGGCTATTATAAACAGTGCTGCAATGACATTGGGGTACATGTGTCTTTTTCAATTCTGGTTTCCTTGGGTGTGTGTGCCCAGCAATGGGATTGCAGGATCAATCCAAGAAGAAGACATAACCATTATAAATATATAACATTTATAACCATTATAAATATATAACATAGGAGCACCACAATATGTAAGACAAATGCTAACAAATATGAAAGGGGAAATTAACTATAACACAATAATAGTGGGAGACTTTAATACCCCACTCACACCTGTGGATAGATCAACTAAACAGAAAATTAACAAGGAAACACAAACTTTAAATGATACAGTAGACCAGTTCAGTTCTGTTCAGTCACTCAGTCGTGTCTGACTCTTTGCAACCCCATGAATCGCAGCATGCCAGGCCTCCCTGTCCATCACCAACTCCCGGAGTTCACCCAAACTCACATCTGTCAGTTCGGTGATGCCATCCAGCCATCTCATCCTCTGTCGTCCCCTTCTCCTCCTGCCCCCAATCCCTCCCAGCCTCAGAGTCTTTTCCAATGAGTCAACCCTTCGCATGAGGTGGCCAGAGTACCGGAGTTTCAGCTTTAGCATCATTCCTTCCAAAGAAATCCAGGGTTGATCTCCTTCAGAATGGACTGGTTGGATCTCCTTGCAATCCAAGGGACTCTCAAGGGTCTTCTCCAACACCATAGTTCAAAAGCATCAATTCTTCAGCGCTCAGCCTTCTTCACAGTCCAACTCTCACATCCATACATGACCACAGGAAAAACCATAGCCTTGACTAGATGGACCTTAGTTGGCAAAGTAATGTCTGCTTTTTACAAGTTAGACCTAATTGATATGTATAGGACATTTCACCCCAAAACAATGAATTTCACCTTTTTCTCAAGTGCACACGGAGCCTTCTCCAGCATAGATTACATCCTGGGCCATAAATCTAGCCTTGGTAAATTCAAAAAATTGAAATTGTTCCAAGCATCTTTTCTGACCACAATGCAGTAAGATTAGATGTCAATTACAGGAGAAAAACTATTAAAAATTCCAACATTAACACCTATCCTACTCAAACTCTTCCAGAAAATTGCAGAGGAAGGTAAACTTTCAAACTCATTCTATGAGGCCACCATCCCCCTAATACCAAAACTTGATGAAGATGCCACAAAAAAAGAAAACCACAGGCCAATATCACTGATGAACATAGATGCAAAAATCCTTAACAAACTTCTAGCAAACAGAATCCAACAACTTATTAAAAAGATCATACATGATGACCAAGTGGGCTTTATCCCAGGGATGCAAGGATTCTTCAGTATCCACAAATCAATCAATGTGATACACCACATTAACAAATTGAAAAATAAAAACCATATGATTATCTCAATAGATGCAGAGAAAGCCTTTGACAAAATTCAACATCCATTTAGGATAAAAACCTTCTAGAAAGCAGGAATAGAAGGGACATTTAGTTTCTGAAGCAAAAGTAAGTAAGTAAAGTCACTCAGTCGTGTCCGACTCTTTGTGACCCCATGGACTGCAGCCCACCAGGCTCCTCAGTCCATGAGATTCTCCAAGCAAGAATACTGGAGTGGGTTGCCATTTCCTTCTCCATTAGTTTCTGAAGGTTGAGGTAATTAAATGATTCAGTGGCACAAGGGAGAATGATTTTTGAATTCCTGTTAATTTGTTGTGAGAACTCTGCATGTCCATAAGATATTTCTTCAAATTTCAAAGCTGAGAAACTTGATTCCTAAATCTTTGGTTGCTTTAATCACCTTAAACCTCTTCTCCCTGAATTGTGTAAAGTAATAAATAATGTGAGGTTATGGTGATAATACCTTCATACTGCCAGGAATTTTCAGGCTCAGCTCATCTGTTATTCAAGATGCTTACTTTTGAAGACAAACGGGGGCAAAAACATGAAATCCTGAGTTCATCCAATGCTTAGTTTTCATACTACATACCAAATCTAATTGTTACCCTGTTACTCTATAATGTGAATGGCATCTGTGTAAAATATGAGTATAATCACATGATTTTCCACAGTCCTATGTGTGCTTTGGTGTCTGACAATTATAAAATTGAGTTTAAGTCTTGGAATTATCACAAGAAAAATAATGTAACTACAAAAAGATACATAGATGTATATTAACTTTTCAAGATTGAAGAACTATGAATTTATATTTCTTTGCTACTTCAAATATCAGATTTTGAGTAAATATTCTGAAAATAGTCATCAAATCCCATTTCTGATTAAAAATTAAATATATTAGGGGAAAGTATAACACACAAAAATGTTTTAAGCAATTTAAACTCTTGTCAGTGAAGGCAAGCAGGAAGTGAACAGCAAAGTCTTATTTATAACAATGTCTTTGACTTTCATTTTTCTGGCATCATAATGTGGTATTTTGATCATATTAAAGATACTTTGAATCTAAAACAGAAATGACTAGCTCTAAAACTAAAATAGCAGTAACAGTGCTTTAATAATTGAGAAAGAGATTAGGAAGACCCTTGTAAATTTATCCTTAATCATAAACTGTGTGAAAATTACATAATTTGAAAGTCAATGTATTTTTGGCAGGTTCTTTTCGTTATGTGTATGTCACAGATTGGAAATATCTAATTTGCATAGAAAAATCTAAGTAGCTTGTCTTCTGAAAATAGAAATACTTAGAATGCCGAATTAGCCTCTTGACTATGTATAGAGAAACTGCTATAATAGATTCTGAGTTAAACTATATGTCTAGGCTAAGGTCCTGAATGGGCTAATGTCCATTAACAATCAACAAATTAGTGAATTGCCTTTATTGAAATTTCTTTTCTCAACCTAATGGTTTGTTTAACTGATGGCTGATGTGACCATTAGGAGCTATTAGCATGTTAAGAGGGTATTAAATAAAGCCAACAGTTGGCCTTAGAAACGAAAGGATAAACGCAGCGCTATTTATTATTTTGCTAGGCTAAGCAAACATGGTTTAGATGCATTACTGCCTTCTAACAATGGCAGTAAGTCATCCGTTGAATAAATGTTCTATTGGACTAAAAACAAAAGAATCAGCAAATCTATGATCTACTGAACTTCTAATTATTGATTGAGCCATCTATATATAGACCCAACCAAAATTTTAATTGTGTTGGATTTTTCAATCAAACACTGTTATGAAAAGAAAAATACATATTGCAACCAGATGTGGGTGAAATTGTCTTAAAATTAAGCTACTTTTAAATGTATTCCATTTAATATACTTTAACGTAAAGGAGAATCAGATTGAAGTATTTATTTACATGTTCAGCATCCTCATGTTGATTTTTCTACTTCTACATTTAACTTCTCACTATTGGTTTTGTATCCAAAAAAGCAGACTTAGCAGTGTCATATGGAGGTCTGAGGAGAAGCTCTTTCCATGGCCTGTTTTATTCTGATTTAAACGCTGTGCTTTTGAAATTCTGTCTGATACTGTATCAGAAAGAAATAGGAATTCTTGTTTATATGCATTTTCCTTAGCCTGTGCCTCATAGGAAGAAATGGAGGATATATCGTTTCCAACAGACTCTGACTATTACACCAGGAATATTGCTCCATTGCCCCAATTTGAGACTGAATTTTCATTAATTCACTCCATAAATGTTGACTGATCACCACCGCATGCCAGATACTTTTCCAAGCACTAAGGTTACATATTGAGCTCAAAGGGGGGAAAAGAAAATCAAAATCCCTATGCTTGTGAATCTTACATTGTAGTAGGGGAAGAGAGACAACAGACAATAAACCTGAGTAAGAAGAATACTGAAGATTGATAAGTGCTATAAAAGAAAGAATAAAATAAAGAGATTAGAAGTGATGAGGGAGGGGGCAGCAAATGGCCTTTTGAATAGTCATCCAGCTTCCCTCAGTAAGAATGATAGTAAAGATTTAAAGAAATTAAGGGGGTTTGTTTTTCACATATCGGAGGAAAGAATGCTCCAGGTGGAAGGACCAGCTAGTGAAATGCTCTAAGATGCATGTGCTTGCCTGATGTGTTCAAGGATTAGAATATAGAAGGTTATGAAAGCGATTTGTGGGAAATGAGGTCAGATGGAAAAAGCAAGGAGAGCCCTAATAATTCATTATAAGGATACTGCTGTTACTCTGAGCATGATCTCCTTATGTTTTAAGAGGACCACTCAGACTGGTTTTGGGACGAGTAGACTGTAAGAGGGTAGTATGAAAAGTGAAAGTTGCATCTGACTCTTTGTGGCCCCATGGACTGTAGCCCACGAGGCTCCTCTGTCCATGGAATTGGCTCCTCCTTTGTCCTGGGCAAGGATACTGGAGTGGATGGTCATTCCCTTCTCCAGTGGATCTTCCCAATCCAGGGATCAAACCTAGGCAAATTCTTTACCATCTGAGCCACCATGGAAGCCCAGATGGTAAGAGGTGAGGCTATAATGATAAGAGAAGCTCAGATGGTAAGAGGAGTAAGGATCTATTAAAGGAAGCCTGGTTGGGTGTCATCTGCAGTGATCCTGCAGAGAGATGGTGGTGATTTGGTTGTGGGACAGGGCATCACAAGGACATGAAACGCAATGAAAAGTATGATTCTATGTTGAAAGTAGAACCAAGAAAATTTTATGGAATGGGGTATATGAATGAAAAAGAATAGCTCCAAAGTTTTATCCCAAGTGGATGTAAAGATGATTGACATAACCTGATTTGGAAGGGTTGTGGGTAAGAGTAAGAACAGGAGTTCAACTTTGAACATGTCAGAAAGTCGCCAGATTTAGCAAATGGAAACGCAAGACAAGTCCGTGAAAGTTCTCTTGGCCAAATTTGCATTTCTATATTTAATCTGGTAACCTTAATATGTTGACTTTGAAGTCTGTTGGACATCAAAATGGAGATGTTGCAAAGGTATTTGGAGCACAGCTATGAGCTGAAATTGTAATGTTAAGAGTTGTTAGCATGTAGGTGAAATTTAAAATTATGAGACTGAATGATATAGCAAAAGACATGAGTATGGATAAGAAGGACGGCAGGTCTGTGCCCTTCTAGAGTGAGGCTTGAAGCATTTCAGCTTTATGAAGTTTGGGAAAAGGTAGAAGGAGTAGCAAAAAAGGCCGAGAAAGAGAAACCAGAATAGTAGCAGGAAAATCAATAAAGGTAGTGTGTTAGTAGCCAAAAAAGGAAAGTATTTCAAGGAGGAGGGAGCAAACCATTGTGATATGTGCTGAAAGGAGTAATCCAATATAGAGGAAAGTATTGATGTATTAGAGAAAGAGAGTAATTGCAGAAGCAATATCCTTGACTGGATGGTATTCATGAATTCAATTAGGTATACATAGAAATTAAGCTGGGCAGCAAGAGTAGAAGATAGGAGGACAGAAAATATGGTGACTGGTGCTGGTGGATAAGCAGAGGAGGTGGTAAGAGCCTGTTGAATTTCTCTTCTGATTGCCTCAGTTTTCTCAGTGAAGTAGGAAGCAAGGTCATAATTGCAATTCAGGATAAATAAAATATTTGGGATTCAAAGAGAAAGAAGAAGGCATGAGGCATGTTTAGGTGAGGAGAGTGCCTGGAAAGGTCAAAAATATAGCATAATTGGGCAGCATTAAAAGTCCTCTTAATTTGTGGGCCTGATTTAAATTGAACTAGTTCATGTGGTTTTGTGTTATTTGTAGTATATCCACACCAGAGTAGGGCATTGGAAACTTTATGGTGAAAATGAAAGTTAGGATTTTAAAAAGTGAGTGTTACTGACCAAATTTTACCCAATGTAGGTGAAAATGCTTAAATATAATAGCCTTCCATTTGCCAGTGCCAATTTATAATCATTCCTAGAGAAGTTCCTTTACATGGAGGTGAGTAAAACTATAAAATATTTATTGAGAAAGACTAAACCCCAAATAAAGAAGTGCTTTGTATACTTTACTATGTAAGATATTATTAAGGGGACCCTGAGCTTAGTTTTCAGGCTTCCCAGGTGGCTCAGTGGTAAAGAATTTGCCTGCCAGTGCAGAAGACGCAGGGCACAGAGGTCTGATCTCTGGGTCAGGAAATTCCCTTGGAGTAGAAAATGGCAACCCCTCCAGTATTCTTCCCTGGAAAAGTCCATGAACAGAGGAGAATGGAGGGTTACATTCCATGGGGTTACAAAGAGTCAGCCATGACTGAGCATGCACTATGAGCTAGTTTCAGGTCCTCATAGGAAGTGGAAGGAATTCTAAACCAGTATTAAGAATTAACTTCCTAATGAAGTTTACTGGCTCTTCCACGTTTTATCCGTGGCATTCCAAAACAGACTCTGGATGTCTTAGAATCTCAATGGTAATTACAAAAATGCATTTTAGTTCTAGGCAAAAACATTATTTATTGGTGAAGTAAAATCGTAGGTTTTCTTAAAATTATTTTTAATTGGAGGGTAATTTCTTTATAGTATTGTGTTGGCTTCTGCCATGCAACACTGTGAGTCAGTCACAGATATACATATATCCTGTCCCTGTGAGTAACATTCCATTGTATATATGCACCACAACTTCTTTATCAATTTGTCTCTCAGTGGACCTCTAGGTTGCTTTCTTAACTATTGTAAATAGTGTTGCTATGAACACTGGGGTACTTGTGTTTTTTTTTCAGTTATGGTTGGCTCACAGTATGTGTCCAGCAGTGTGATTGCTAGCTCATACTAGGTAGTTTTATTCCTAGTTTTTAAAGGAATCTCCAACCCTTAATAGTGGTTGTATCAATTTACATTTTCACCAACAGAGCAAGACTGTTCCCTTTTCTCCACACACTCCTCAGCATTTATTGTTTGTGGATTTTTGGAAGATGTCCGTTTTGACCAGTGAGAGATGATACCTCATTGTAGTTCTGATTTGCATTTCACTAATAATAAGTGATATTAAGCATCTTTTCCTCTGTTTGTTGGCCATCTGTATGTCTTCTGTGGAGAAATGTCTGTTTAAGTCTTCCTCCCACTTTTTGATTGGGTTGTTTGTTTTTCTAGTATTGAGCTATAGGAGCTGTATGTATATTTTGGAGAATAATCCTTTGTTTTTTCATTTGCAATTATTTCCCCCATTCTGAGGGTTGTCGTTTCATCTTATTTATAGATTCCTTTTCTGTGTAAAAGCTTTTAATTTTAATTAGGTCCCACTTGTTTATTTTTGTTTTTATTTCCGTTAATTTAGGAGGTGAGTCAGAGATGTTGCTGTGATTTGTGTCAAAGAGTGTTTTGCTTATGTTTTCCTCTAAGAGTTTTATAGTTTCTGGCCTCACATTTAGGTCATTAATCCACTTTGAGTTTATTTTGGTATATTGTGTTAGAAAGTGTTCTTTTATGCATAGCTGTCCAATTTTCCCAGCATCACTTATTGAAGATGCTGTCTTTTCTCCACTGTATACTCTTGCCTCCTTTGTCAGATAAGGTGCCCATGAGTGCATCGGCTTATCTCTTGGCTTTCCCAAAATGGCAACCCACTCCAGTATCCTTGCCTGGAAAATCCCATGGACTGAGGAACCTGGTTAGGCTACAGTCCATGGGGTCACAAAGAGTTAGACATGACTGAGCGACTTCACTCACTTCACTCAAAGATGCCACCAGAAAATTACTAGAGCTAATCCATGAATTTAGTAAAGTTGTAGGATACAAAATTAATATGCAGAAATCATGGGCACTCCTATACACTAACATCAAAAAATCAGAAAGAGAAATTAGCCAAACAATCCCATGTACCACTGCAGCAAAAGGAATAACAATGAAAAATCAGAAAGAGAAATTAGGAAAACAATCCCATATATCACTGCAGCAAAAACAATAAAATACCTAAGTAGACAAACATCTTACACAGGAACTTCAGTGTCTTATAGTAATTAGAGTTATAAGACTAGAGAGCTCTTCAAGAAAATTAGAGATACCAAGGAACATTTCATGCGAAGATGGGCTCGATAAAGGACAGAATTGGTATGGATCTAACAAAAGCTGAAAATATTAAGAAGAGGTGGGAAGAATACACAAAAGTACTATACAAAAAAGATCTTCACAATCACAATGGTGTGATCACTCACCTAGAGCCAGACATCCTGGAATGTGAAGTCAAGTGGGCCTTAGGAAGCATCACTATGAACAAAGCTAGTGGAGGTGAGGGAATTCCAGTTGAGCTATTTCAAATCCTGAAAGATGGTGCTGTGAAAGTGCTGCACTAAATATGTCAGCAAATTTGGAAACTCAGCAGTGGCCACAGGACTGGAAAAGGTCAGTTTTCATTCCAGTCCCAAAGAAAGGCAATGACAAAGAATGCTCAAACTACTGCGCAACTGCACTAATCTCACACGCTAGGAAAGTAATGCACAAAATTCTCCAAGCCAGGCCTCAGCAATACATGAACCGTGAACTTCCAGATGTTCAAGCTGGTTTTAGAAAAGGCAGAGGAACCAGAGATCATATTGCCAACATCTGCTGGATCATCAAAAAAGCAAGAGAATTCCAGAAAAACATCTATTTCTGCTTTATTGACTATGCCAAAGCCTGTGACTGTGTGTATCACAACAAACTGTAGAAAATTCTTCAAGAGATTGGAATACCAGACCACCTAACCTGCCTCTTGAGAAACCTATCTGTAGATCAGGAAGCAACAATTAGAACTGGGCATGGAACAACAGAATGGTTTCAAATAGGAAAAGGAGTACATCAAGGCTGTATATTGTCACCTTGCTTATTTAACTCATATGCAAAGTACATCATACAAAATGTTTGGCTGGGTGAAACACAAGCTGGAATCAAGATTGCTGGGAGAAATATCAATAACCTTAGATATGCAGATGATACCACACTTATGGTAGAAAGAGAAGAGGAACTAAAGAGCCTCTTGATGAAAGTGAAAGAGGAGAGTGAAAAAGCTGGCTTAAAACTCATCATTCAGAAAACTAAGATCATGGCTTCTGGCCCCATCACTTCATGGCAAATGAATGGGGAAACAATGGAAACAGTGATAGACTTTATTTTCTTGGGCTCCAAAATCACCTCAGATAGTGACTGCAGTCATGAAATTAAAAGACTCTTGATACTTGGAAGAAAAGCTATGATAAATCTAGACAGCATATTAAAAAGCAGAGACAGTACTTTACCAATAAAGGTTTGTATAGTCAAAGCTATTGTTTTTCCAGTAATTGTGTATGAATGTGAGAGTTGGACCTGAAAGAAATTGAGCACAGAAGAATTGATGCTTTTGAAATGTGGTGTTGGAGAAACTCTTGAGAGTCCCTTGGACTGCAAGGAGATACAACCAGTCCATCCTAAAGGAAATCAGTCCTGAATATTCATTGGAAGGACTGATGCTGAAGCTGAAGCCTCCATACTTTGGCCACCTGATATGAAGAACTGACTCATCGGAAAAGACCCTAATGCTGGGAAAGAATGAAGGCAGGAAGAGAAGGGGATGACAGAGGATGAGATAGTCAGATGGCATCAGTAACTCAATGGACATGGGTTTGAGCAAGCTCCGGGAATTGTTGATGTACAAGGCAGCCTGCAGTCCACGGCGTCGCAGAGTCAGCCATGACTCAGAAACTGAATTGATGAAAGAAATTAAAGACAAGACAAACCAATCGAGATATATCTTTTGTTCTTGGACTTGAAGAATCACTATTGTAAAAATCTATACTACCTAAAGCAATCTACAGTTTGAATGCAGTCCCTATCAAATTACCAATGAGTTTTTCAAAGGACTAGAACAAAAAATTTCATAATTTGTATGGAAACACAAAGACTCTGAATAGCCACAGCAATCTTGAGAAAGAAAAATACAGGTGGAAGAATTGGCTTTCCTGATTTCAGACTATACTACAAAGCTACAGTAATTAAGACGGTATGGTATTGGCCCCAAACAGAAATATCAGTCAGTGGAATAATCATTAGTTCTTAATCCATTAATGCTAATGAATATCTTGCTTTAGGGCTGATCTCCTTCAGAATGGACTGGTTGGATCTCCTTGCAGTCCAAGGGACTCTCAGGAGTCTTCTCCAACACCACAGTTCAACTCTCACATCCATACATGACTACTGGAAAAACCATAGCCTTGACTATATGGACCTTTGTTAGCAAAGTAATGTCTCTGCTTTTGAATATGCTATCTAGGTTGGTCATAACTTTTCTTCCAAGGAGTAAGCGTCTTTTAATTTCATGGCTGCAGTCACCATCTGCAGTGATTTTGGAGCTCCAAAAAAATAAAGTGTGACACTGTTTCCACTGCTTCCCCATCTATTTCCCATAAGTGATGGAACTGGATGCCATGAGATTAGCCCTGGGTGTTCTTTGGAAGGAAGGATGCTAAAGCTGAAGCTCCAGTACTTTGGCCACCTCATGCGAAGAGTTGACTCATTGGAAAAGACTCTAATGCTGGGAGGGATTGGAGGCAGGAGAAGAGGATGACAGAGGATGAGATGGTTGGATGGCATCACCAACTCAATGGACGTGAGTTTGAGTGAAGTCCGGGAGTTGGTGATGGATAGGGAGGCCTGGCGTGCTGCGATTCATGGGGTTGCAAAGGGTCGGACACAACTGAGCGACTGAACTGAACTGATCTTGCTTTCTTCTAGCAGCTCAAGTTCTGAGAAATACATCTGCCTTTCTGCGTATGAGAGTAGCTGTGTGACAATGTAGCTGCCTGATTCTCAAACAAGCAGAGTACTCTGCTTTGTGTCCATGATCCCTATCAGGTACATTTTTGGTGGTATGAAGAAATTTCCCTAAAGAACTGTTTTCTCTGATAACTGTAGTGAAGAAAGGGCTATTTGAAAATTTATTTCACTGAAAAAAAATCACTTCTTTGTAGTAAATACCTATAATCATAGTTATCTTAGTTAAAGTTTAAGTCATGTAAAATTTAAAAAGTAGATTTTATTTAATCTGGGGTGAAATTGCAAAATAAACATGAAAGGAATCTTATATCCTTAAAGTGACCATTTTTGTGCAATATGCTTTTGACACAGCATAAAAAAGTAACAAAACACTTGGGAAGAAATATGACATCCTGAAGTTTAAATAATTTACTATGTTCTCCAGATCTCTAATTATTAAAACAAGTAGATTATTTTAAGGTAATTAATTGAAAATAATTTTTAAATGCTCAAGTAAAAATTCAGATTACAATATATTTTACCAATTAAAAAATAATCTGTGGTGAAATGGTTTTTAAAAATTCTCCAAATAATTTTAGCTCAGATAGCAAACAAAAAGAAAGTAACTATTTTTGAACTTAAATGTGTAATATTTGAGTACTATTTTGAAAATATTTGGTAAACATGTTTCATGGCATCCAGTGCAGTTATGAGGGATAGAATAACTCAGAAGTGAAGTGCCTACTGGAGACAGACTGCTTGGGTTTGTTTTCCTGCTCCACCCTTTACTTACAGTGTAAGAGTGGAGAAGTTACTTAACTTTTCTGTGCCTCAGCTTGTTTTCTCAATCTGAAAAATTGAGATGTAATAGTCTAAGAGTCGGACACAACTTAGTGACTAAATAGCAAACAATAAGTGTATCCCTCACAGCCATAGAACTGTTTGTGAGAATCAACTACATTGTATTTGAAATGTTTGGGATGGTAACCAGTTTATGATGAAAGTATTAGCTATTATTTTTTGAAATAAAATATTAAAGTTTATGTAAAATGTTACCATGTCAAATTAAAAAAAAGCAGGATACATGATGAAGTATGTTATATGATTAAATCAACTTTTCAGATATGACTAAGGCAAGTGGCAGATAGAAAACATCTTGTGGCCGAGACGGTAAAGAATCTGCATGCAATGCGGGGGAGCTGAGTTCGATCCCTGGCTTGGGAAGATCCCCTGAAGAGGGCATGGCAACATATTTCAGCATTCTTGCTTGGAGAATCCCCATGGACAGAGGAGCCTAGTGGGCTACAGTCCATGGGGTTGCAAAGATTCAGATAGGATTGAGGGACTAAGCACAAGAGTTGATAATGCAACCTAAGTTAGTGTCTGTTTTGCAGTCTCTCTTCAATATTCACAGCCCCAACTCACAATTTGCAAGTAGTACTGAAGCGACTTAGCATGCATGCATGCATTGGAGAAGGAAATGGCAACCCACTCCAGTGTTCTTGCCTGGAGAATCTCAGGGACAGAGGAGCCCGGAGGGCTGCCGTCTATGGGGTCGCACAGAGTCGACACGACTGAAGTGACTTAGCAGCAGCAGCAAACACCTTCCCATTCTTTTAATATAGACTCCACCTAACTAGGCGCGCTAGGCGCGCAGCCTCACAGAGGAGGCCCTAGGGCTGGCAAGGCAAGGCTCCCTCCAGTCCAGTGGTGTATTGCCCCTGCATGTCCTTGCTTACATGCAGCAAGCTCAATTCTAATGTATCACAGACTCTAGTCACTGCAGAATAATCAAAACTATGAATTTTAAACTGAAAAATGAAAAGGCCAAAGTCAAACATATTTCTTGATATTTCTGCTGGTGTTGCCAAAATTTTCACTGTTTCTATAATCACATCAGTGGATCCTCTCTGAGCCCAGCTATTTGAGAGTTCTAAGAGAAAAGACCAGTTTTTAAAAATCATCTCTCTCTGGATCTGAAATATTAAAAATATACAATCACTTTCCCTTTGAAATTTTTCTATTCACAGGGATTGATGATATGAACTTCATCCCTAATATACTTTTATTAAATTGGTCACTCAGTCATCTCCGACTCTTTGAGGCTCCCTGGACTATAGCCCACCAGGCTCCTCTGTTCGTAGGGTTCTCCCGGCAAGAATACTGGAATGGGTTGCCATTTCCTTCTCCAGAGGATCTTCCCAACCCAGGCATTGAAACTGCATCTCTTAGGTCTCCTGCATCAGCAGGCAGATCTTGACTACAGTTGCTTTTATTAAGTAGGTTCAGTTATTCAAAAAATGTAAATGCCTGTTCACCTTCAGCTGTCCCACAGCTCAGGTTTGGTTTGTTGCTCTTATATGAATTTGGTGAATGGACCTAGTGTTGAGATAAATGAATGGGGATTTTCTCATTACAGAGCTGCTTATTGTCAAGGATAATATCTAAAGCTGGAATTGGGGCGGTTTGCTTGAGAGTAAGGGGAAAAGCATTTTAAAAAAAAGTAACTATGTTTTGTATTTTTTTCAATTATACATTTTTTTAGTGTCATAAAAGCATTTCAAAAAAAGACCTTTCTTTTTCAGCAAAGAAACCATAAAATGTTTTCTTTATGAAACAATGCCTGCACATGTATTCTGTGGTCACACAATTGTGTCCAGGGTAACGGCTAACTTAATATTAGAAGAGTAAGTATGGTACAGTTATCCAAATTGGATGTTATCTGATTATTCAGTTTTTATTTCCCCACTTTTCCATCAGTTTATTACTAAGGGATGAAAATGAAGGTGGTTATGTTGAAATTTTTGCCTATGACTTTGCAATAAACTGTTCAAGAGAATATTTTTCATGAGAGCATTTGTCCTTTTGAAAAGAATTATTATTGTAACAGTTTCTTTCATAGCTTCCTGAACATACTAGCTTTGCTTGGTATTTGCTTTGTCCAGGGTAACGGCTAACTTAATATTAGAAGAGTAAGTATGGTACAGTTATCCAAATTGGATGTTATCTGATTATTCAGTTTTTATTTCCCCACTTTTCCATCAGTTTATTACTAAGGGATGAAAATGAAGGTGGTTATGTTGAAATTTTTGCCTATGACTTTGCAATAAACTGTTCAAGAGAATATTTGTCATGAGAGCATTTGTCCTTTTGAAAAGAATTATTATTGTAACAGTTTCTTTCATAGCTTCCTGAACATACTAGCTTTGCTTGGTATTTGCTTTTTTTCCTAACATGATTTCCCTAGTTGAAAATAAATATAAAATAAATAGCAAGTAATAAGTCATTAGCAAAAAAAACATGAAGCAGGAAATGCACATTAAAATGATATGTAAGATAACCATATTTATTTGAGTGTATTCCAATATCAAATGGCAAATTTCAACAATGCAAAAATCGCAATTATGTTTGCACCAACCCAATAATATAAAAATCACTAATTATTAGTCTGATTCTAGCACTCTGGAAGAGATTGCACTTCTAATTTCTATATTCAGTTAACAGTCATGATGCTGCAGTGAAATTCATAATTAGTAAGATATATTCTTTAGGAGGTACTTATGTTGAGCCTTTTCCAAAACGTTTCTAAAATTTAGGTAATATTCAGTGAAACAAATACTTTTAAATATCAGCAATCTGTAATTCCCTTTGTACAACATCACACAGAAAATAGGAACATAGTATTGGAGCCAAGTCAGGGAAACCAAAAGAAAATTGATGTAGCTATGAAATCAAGGGTGTTCTGTTGTTGTGGGAGGTGAGATTGGAAAGAAAGATTGGGTCTAGATTGTAAAGGGCCTGTGTGCTTTGATAAGAAGTTTGGGAGCAATGAATGGTTTTGAGTGGCAAATTAGCAATGAAATATGTGCTTAGGGAACGTCCTGAAAGCAAGTCTGGTTGAATGTAAAAAGACTTTCTCGGAACAGGAGACTTCCTTTTACTGATTCAAGTACAATGAAGGGCCAGACTTACAGGTAGAGAAAGTAAGAAAGGAAGAAGTTGATCTAAAATTGAGCTTTGGTTATTTCCTTCAGTCTCTTCAGAATTTTCTTTGCCTCATTTCTCTCAAGGAGTTTTGTTAAAATACTGCATTGAAAGTATGACTACATAAATATCTGATGTTGAAGAGTAAAGTGTACGAGGAGGAGTCAAGATATATTTTCCAACAACAGAAGTAACAGACTTGATAGAAAACTCTCCAGTTTGTACTCAGGAGTCTGATGGTTCAATCTTATCTAAGTGATTAATAACGATATGAAAGAGGAACAGGCGTGACATTCTTGAGGAATTGAGTTTGATACATCATGCCATCTCTTTTCCCCTATAGGATGACAGGAGCATTGCTCACAAGAATCCCCTTGTACACCCAAGATAATCTAAACCCTGTCTTTTTCCTGTCTTACCCATTTTAGAGACATTTGCCAAGTGGCCTAGAACTAGAAATTTAACAAAGATGATGTTTTTCATGTTTACTATGTTCAGTCCTCTTTGGACAATCAAGCTAATTATAACTATTGATTCAGCAGCCTTGTTACTGTTATAGAAGAAAATTAGGTTAGGCAGACACATTAATTTTTGGAGTTTTTCTCAATTTCTCATGAGCTTTCGGGTGCTTGTAAATTTATTTTTAAGATTTAATATATTCTATGCATAATTATATAGTTCATAAACTGTTTTTTTTTCTCCTCTTTTACTTGGCAGTAATATATAGAGCTCACAGAACATCTTGCTTAATATAGGGATAAATGAATTTTCTCATTTCCCCTCTTTGCTTCCTCTGTATTTCTGCGTCCACCTCACTCTAAGTCATTTGTTTTCATCTGGGCAGTTGTTCCGCCGGGTGTCTCTAGACTACCCAGGAGGCTCCTCAGAGCATACTGAGCTCTGTCAAGCACATAGAACTCTGCTAGTTTCCTTTAAAAAGGCCTGTCTCCTCCCTTGGGGGGCAGCTGAAGTGGGGTGGTATCAGCTAGCTGGCAGACAATAAAGCAAAGCCCTCTACCACTCTCCTCTGATGATCTGCGTGAGTACCCGCCTGTAGAGTGATAATTAGTGATATATATGTATCCCTTCCTGAGGTTACTTCTCCATACTCAAACCTCCAATGGATTTATTTCCATGATATAAGAAATTCCACTTTGCAAATACATCAAATTAGCAATGACTTGGCCATGTATAGCTAATTCCCTCTATTAGATCTTGACTCTGACACTTAAAACCAGTATGGCCAGTTAAAAGACCTCAAGTTCAATGTTTATAGCTTTCTACACATTGTAAGGAGTACAAAAATGGGATACAGTTAATCAGAACAAATCTAACAAATGAATAGTTTCAAATTTCATTCATATTTGTGTGTGTGCTTAGTTGCTCAGTCATGTCCGACACTTTGCAGTCCCATGGACTGTAGCACACCAGGCTTCTCTGCCCATGGGATTCTCTAGGCAAGAATACTGGAGTGAAAGTGAAGTTGCTCAGTCGTGTCCGACTCTTTGCAACCCCGTGGACTGTAGCCCACCAGGCTCCTCCGTCCATGGGATTCTCCAGGCAAGAATACTGGAGTGGGTTGCCATTTTCTTCTCCAGGGGATCTTCCTAACTCAGGGATTGAACCCAGGTCTCCCGCATTGCGGGCAGAGGCTTTATCCTCTGAGCCACCAGGGAAGCCCACAAAAATGGGATACAGTTAATCAGAACAAATCTAGCAAATGAACAGTTTCATTCATATTTGTGTGTGTGCTTAGTTGCTCAGTTGTGTCCGACACTTTGCAATCCCATGGACTGTAGCACGCCAGGCTCCTCTGTCCATTCTCTAGGCAAGAATACTGGAGTGGTAGCCATTCCCTTCTCCAAGGGATCTTCTTGATCCAGGGATATAACTTAGGACTCCTGCATTGCAGGTAGATTCTTTACTATTTGAGCCACCAGAAAACCAGATTTGTTTTGTATTTCTTTGGGACCAAATTGGTTTATCTCCTTTTTGTTGGTCTTTTAATGGAATTTAAACATCTTAAAGAAAGCTGAGCACCAAAGAATTGATGCTTTTGAACTGTGGTGTTGGAGAAGACTCTTGAGAGTCCTTTGGACTGCAAGGAGATCAAACCAGTCAATCCTAAGGGAAATCAGTCCTAAATATTCATTGGAAGGACTGATGCTGATGCTGAAGCTGAAGCCCCGATACTCTGGCCACCTAATGGGAAGAACTGACTCACTGGAAAAGACCCTGATGCTGGGAAATATTGAAAGCAGGAGGAGAAGGGGAAGACAGAGGGTGTGCTGGTCAGATGGCATCACTGACTCCATGGACATGAGTTTGAGCAAGCTGCGGGAATTGATGATAGACAGGGAAGCCTGGTATGCTGCAGTCCATGGGGTTGCAAAGAGTCAGGACTGAGCAACTAAATTGACTGAAACATTCTTAGATACAATCTGGTGATAATATGGCAAAGAAAGCAAATTTTATGTTAAAAATCCCCTCAAAAATGGGAGCCATATTTAGATAATGCAGTGGATAGCAGGTAGTAAAGGGAAACAAACACCTTAGTCCATGATCAAACATGTCAGTTAAATTCTAACCAGACCAGAACCTCCTTAGGTACATGCAGGTGCAGCCACTGCTCTGGGTCTTGTGATTCAGATAGCCCTGCATGTTATAAACACAAAGAAATGAATGCGGCTTCTACATCTTCTTCCCTATGGTCTGGAAAGGAAAGGTGACTGCATGCCAGTGTCAAGGAGGTTTGTGGCATGTACAGCTGCTGACATCAGACACACTCAATGCTTTGGAATATAGGGAGCATTTGGTGGCTCGACGGTAAAGCGTCTGTCTACAATGCAGGGGACCTGGGTTCAATCCCTGGGTGGGGAAGATTCCCTGGAGAAGGAAACGGCAACCCACTCCAGTACTCTTGCCTAGAAAATCCCATGGATGGAGGAGCTTGGTGCAGGCTATGTCCATGGGGTCGCAAAGAGTCAGGCACAACTGAGCAACTTCACTTGAGTGACTAAAGCTCAAGTGTGAAACTCAGTGAGTTTCCCACAAAGTGAACATACCTGTGTGATTCAGCACTTTCCAATCATAGGCACTGCCAAGAGAAACTGCTAACTTAACTTCTAACACCGTAGACTGTTGTCCTATGTTGCTTCATGTAAATAGGAAAGGCACAGGGACCAGAGATCAAATTGTCAACATCCGTTGGATCATAGAGAAAGCAAGGGAATTTCAGAAAAACATCCACTTCTGTTTCACTGACTATGCTAAAGCCTTCATGTGGCTCACAAACTGTGGAAAATTCTTAAAGAGATGGGAATACCAGACCACCTTAACTGTCTTATAAGAAAGCTGTATGCAGGTTAAGAAGCAACAGGTAGAACCAGACATGTAACAATGGACTGGATCAAAAGTGAGAAGGGAGTTCATCAAGGGTATTTGTTGTCACTCAGCTTATTTAACTTATATGCAGAGTACATCACGTGAAGTGTTAGACTGCATGAATCATAAGCTGAAATCAAGATTTCAGGGAGAAATATTAACAAGCTCAGATATGCATATGATACGACTCTAATGGCAGAAAGTGAAGAAGAACTAAAGAGCCTCTTTACAAGGGTGAAAGAGGAGAGTGAAAAGCTGGCTTAAAACTTAACATTCAAAAACTAAGATCATGGCATCTGGCCCCATCACTTAATGGCAAATAGAAGGGGAAAAAGTAGAAGTGGTGACAGGTTTTATTTTCTTGGGTTCCAAAAATGATTGTGGACAGTGACTGAAGCCACAAAATTAAAAGATGCTTGCTCCTTGGAATGCTATGACAAACCTAGTGCGTGTGTGCTTAGTTGCTTCAGTCATGTCTGACTCTCTGTGACCCCGTGGACTCTCTGTGTCCAGGAACCCCATGGACCAGGCTCCTCTGTCCATGGGGTTCCTCAGGCAGGAATACTGGAGTGGGTTGCCATGACCATCTCCAGGGATGACAACCTAGACAGCATATTAAAAAAGCAGACACATCACTTTGCTGACAAAGGTCCGAATAGTCAAAGCTATGGTGTTTCCAGTAGTCATGACTGGATATGAGAAATGGACCATAAAGAAGGCTGAGTACTGAAGAACTGATGCCTTTGAATTGCGGTGCTGGAGAAGATTCTTACAAGTTCCTTGGACACCAAGGAGATCAAACCAGTCAATCCTAAAGGAAATCAACCCTGAATATTCTTTGGAAGGACTAATACTGAAGCTGAAACGCCAATATTTTGATCACCTGTTGTGAAGAGCCAACTGTTTGGAACAGGCCCTGATTCTGGGAAAGATTGAGGTCAGGAAGAGAAGCATGAGATGGTTGGATGGCATCACTGAATCAATGGACATTCATTTTAGCAAACTCCGTGGGATAGTGAAGGACAGGGAAGCTTGGCATGCTGCAATCTACGGGTTCACAAATTGCCAGACACAATGTAGCAACTGAACAACAAAAATAGGATCCTATAGTACTCTGTGGTAACCAGCCTATTTTTGTTCAGTATTTGTGAGATCCACTGATATATATATTTGTAATTTGTATATTTGTAATTCATTCATTGCTGTATAGTATTTTATTGTGTGGAAAAAGCCCACACTTTATTTAGCCTCTATTATAGATGGATATTTGTGTTACTTTCAGTTTGAAAATATTACTGAATAGAGCTGCTATGTACACTCATATTCATGTCTATTAGTAAATCTATACAGTTATTTATCTTGGGTATAAACCAAGAAGTGGAATTTCTGGATAATGTATACATAGGTTTAGTTTCAGTTTTCCACAGCAGCTGTATTAATCTGTACTGTCTGGAGCACAGTGTAAGCATCACTGTTATTTTCCATTTTTGCTCACTTATGGTATTTTGTTATTTTTATTTTATCCATCCATTTTTTGTGTAGTAGTATCACATTGTATTAATTTAATCTTATGTGCAGAAAATCTTAAAGAATCCACATCAAAAATCTATTAAAACTAATCAGTAGCGTTGAAGGAAAGAGGATTGATAAGACTAATAAAATTCAATTTATTTCTATAAACAAATGAACAATCCAAAATTATTTATGGACATTGTTGATGGACATTTGTTTTTTTTCCCCCCAGTCTTCTGGCTATTACAAATAAATTGCTATGAATATTCATATACAAGTGTTTGTGTGTACGAAAGCTTTCTTTGCACTTGATTAAATACTCAGGCAGTGGTATGACTGGATCATACAATATGTATGGGTTTAACGTTTAAAGCCAATCTGCTTTTGAAAGTGGTTTACTTCTCTGGATAGCTCTCTTTTTTCCAGTGCTCTGGTGGCAGACTCTAGTGGCTTTGTTTCCCCGAACTTCCAACTCTATCTTCTTTTTTTTTTAATATAAATTTATTTATTTTAATTGGAGGTTAATTACTTTACAATATTGTATTGGTTTTGCCATGCATCAACATGTATCCGCCACAGGTATACATGTGTTCCCCATCCGAGTTTCCTGGACACTCCCTGGATTCTTCGCATGCTGTTACCTGTACTTTCTTAAGGCAATCTTAAGGAGCAATCACAGGACTCTTGTTCATTTCTTGTCCTTTAGGGATCATTGTCCTTCATTGCCTCATGCCCATTCTCTTAAAAACTGTTCATATATTTGTTCGTTGCTTCAAGTGGAAAGAAATTTTTTTCTCTGTTACTCTGTCTTGTCTAGATGTTTGGTATTTGATATTTTGATATTATATTTAGTCTTTATGTAAATTCTATATGACTGTTGCTGATTGTGATAGGTTAATTACATCTATAGCCCTAGTTTTTCATCCCTTTTGTATTTATATTCTTTGCAATATAATTCTTTAATTCTTTCCATCAAGAGGAAGCATCCACTCCTCCACTCATGGAATCTAGATGGCCTTGTGACTTGCTTTGAGTGAATAATTTTCTAGTACTACTTGGCAAAGAAGCCTAAGATGGCCTGCTGCTGCTGAATAATCAGCTTGAACAGAGTTGAGTCATCCTAGCTATGGCCACTCAAGCCAACCAATTCTAAGTGGCACAGAAGTTGACCACAGAGTATCCGTGAGCTGAACCAAGACTTGAAGAGACCAGAAGCTGAGACCTGAACCTGCTCAGCTTATCCCAGACCAAAGTGTTGATGTTCAGAATTGCAACTGAACAGATAAATTTTTTAATCAATAAGTTTTAGGAGTGGTTTTTATACAGCAAACATTGACTGATACACTGGTATATGGAAATACAATTTTGTTTATTGACTTTGTATAGAATAATCATTAACTATTCTTGTAGTTTGTCTATGGATTCTTTCAATTTACTATAATCACAAAATAGTCATATGTAGAATAATGGGTTTTATTTAATTTCAACACTTGCACCTTTCATTTCGTTTTCTTATTGTGGTTACTCGACCCTCCAGTATAATATTGAACAGAATGATGATACATTTTTTCATTCCTAATCTCAGAAGGGAGCTCTTATAACAAACTTCCTTTGTATGTGAAGTTTCAAAGTACCTTTAGAATTTGACAGGTCTCTTGAGGGATATGCATTCTTTGTACTTACCACTTCTCAAGTCTCACTTTCTTTGTCACTTCAGAGCCAGAGACCACCAAAGTTCTGCGAACCTTTCCATCCCCCAGTGAGACCCTTTGTCTGAACCAAGCTTCTACTGTTGATTCTGAGTGCATCAAGCCAGAAGTGTTCCAGGGCAGAAATGGCTGAGATCTATCAGGCACCTCTCCAGGATTCCCACTTCTTTAGGATTTTGGACTCTCTAGTCCTCTTTGTTTCCACAACTCTCTGATGCCTATAAACAGAAACTCTTTTTATTTTATCTGGTTTTTCTACTTTTCTTGACTAGAACTTTTTGGTCAGACACAAACTGTCTCGTCTGTATTAGTGTTCTCCAGAGAAGCAGAATCAGTATATAGCATGCAATATGTGTGTGTGTGTGTGTGTGTGTGTGTATACTAAATCACTGCAGTCGTGTCCAACTCTTTTTGACCCAGTGAACTGTTGCCTGCCAGACTCCTCTTCCATGGGGATTCTCTAGGCAAGAATTCTGGAGTAGGTTGCCATGCCCTCCTCCAGGGATCTTCCTAACCCAGGGAAGAAACCCAGATCTCTTCTGTCTCCTGAATTGACAGGCAGATACTTTACTACTAGCACCACCTGGGAAGCCCATATATATATATATAAATGAATATATATATATTTATAATGTATGTATGTATATATACACATATATACACACACACATTCCCTGGTGGCTCAGTTGATAAAGGATCCACCTGCAATGCGGAAGAGCTGGGTCAGGAAGATCACTTGGAATAGGGCATGGCAACTCACTCCAGTATTCTTGCCTGGAGAATCCCCATGGACAGAGGAGTCTGACAGGCTACAGCCCAGGGGGTTGGAGTCAGACATAACTGAGCCCCCCCCTCAACACACACACATATATGGGGGGGGTGCATGTGAGTGCATGTATATACACAGAGAGCGGTTATGAGACAGTAGCTCATATGATTATAGAGACTTAGAAAACCAACAATCTGCTGTTTCCTTACAAGCTGGAGACCCGAGAAAGCCTGTGGTATAATTCCAGTCCTGAGAATTAAAGGAGAATCAGAGGAACTGATAGTGTAAATTCCAATCCAAGGGTAAGAGAAGAGCTATGTCCCAGCTCAGACAGGCAGGTAGGAAGGGAACTAATCCTTCCTTCCTCTGATTTTTGTTCTATTTTGGCCTTCAACATTTGGATGGTGCCCACCCACATTGAGAAGGGCAGTGTATTTTTAGTGAGTCCAGCAACTTAAATGCTAATCTCATCTGAAACACCGTAACCTTTTATTTAGGTACCCCATGGCCCAGTCAAGTACACATAAAATAAACCATCATACCATCCTAAGAAACTTAAATGAATTAGCCTGCTATATATAACAGTTACACATGAAAGCTAAGTAACATTTTACATTATATAATATTCATACTGAAATTAAATTTGTATATATGCAACTCTTAAAGCATTAACCAGATCTCTACAATTTATGTTGCTGTTATAGTAGAAATCTAGTTAATGCTTTAAAAGACAGTAAAAGTCATGATTTTAGTAATAGTGATTTATGTGAAGAAACTGAAATATTTTATAGTGTTTTATTCATAAAGAAAATTTATTGTATGTCCCCATTATGATGTTTGAGTGGGATATGTCAAATTCAGTGTTTATTTCTGACTGTAACTATTGCTTTAAGAATTTTATTGACAATTTTAGTAACTACTGCCTATTCAGAGTTTCTGCAAATTGAAATGAATAAGAACTGTTCTAATAACTAGAAAGACTAAAAAAAATGATCAAATTTGATACTTAAGACACAACACCATAACTTTGTGCATACTCAATTATTTTTGAATTTTTAACTTTTCAAGGTAAGAAAATAGAACATAATTGGAAGTTTTGGCTTAACTTATAATCAATATACATTTATTAGAATAGTATGGGGACTTCCATTTGTACTCTTGCACAGGGTTGCCAATAGGGTCAGCCCTTTCCAACACATTTGTGTTAGAGATACTTTAAAATTTCATATTGTTTTTTGTCTGCATAGACTTGCAGGATTATTTTTTACAGTTAAAACAAAGCAAAATCAAAACCAGTTTGCCTTTACTGACCAGCATTTCATTTTCTCACTTGAGGTTCAATCATAGATGCAGAATCACTATGAATATTATGGAATAAGAAGTTTTTTGTACAAAACCAATCTCACACTATTGTCAGAGGAGCTGGGAAGTAAAGATCTGAAAAGATTTAGAGAAAAGTCCTTAATTAATCCTAGTGTTGATGGATGATTTAGAACCTGCAGAGAGTTACTTCTGGGTCCTAAAGTAGTGTAGAAGGCTATGAAGGTTTTTTCTTTTTTTTCTTTAATGTCAGTAATCTTTATAATTTTTATTTATTTGTTTACGTTTGGCTGTACAGGGGCTTCATTGCTGCACGGACTTTTCTCTAGCTGAGGCCAGCAGGAGCTACTTTAGTTGCAGTGTGCAGATTACTCATTGCATCAGCCTCTCGTTGTGGAACAGGGCTTTTGTACTTGTGGCACATGTCTCCGCAGTTGCAGCTCTCTGGCTCTAGAGCACAGTTCCAATAGTTGAGGCGCATGTTGCTCTGCAGCACGTGGGATCTTTCTGGCCCAGGGATTGAATCCATCTTCTGCATTGGCAGGCAGATTCTTTACCACTGAGCCACTGGGGAAGCCTTGAAGCTTTTTGACTCTTCATGACCATTGCCTCTCTTAGTTCTCTTGGTTCTTAGGAAGCAAATTTGTTGCTTGGGGTATTTGGTAAGGGCACATGTCAGGAAGGAGAAATGTACGTGGAGCATTAAAGAAAGGACACGTTGGAATCTGTCAAGTGAGTTATCACCAGTGTTATTCCTTAGAGCACAGTGGCTACTTATTCGCTACTGCCTCCTACATCACACACATATTTTCTTATGATTGACCTTGACCCAAATTGCTCAGGAAGGAAATTCTGGGCAATGTAGTTTCAGCTTAGATAAGATGTGCATGCTAAGTTGCCTATGGACTGTAGCCCACCAGACTCCTCTGTCCATGGGATTTTCCAGGCAGGATACTGGAGTGGGTTGCCATGCCCTCCTCATGAGGATCTTCCTGACCCAGGGATCGATCTTGCATCTTCTGTGTCTCCTGTGTTACAGGCAGGTTCTTTACCCCTAAGCCACCGGGGAAGCCCTGACACAACACAAAACTACCATCTGTGAACCTATAAGCTGAGTTAAAAAATTAGAGCAGGGACTATTGAGCTGAAAAAAGCTTATGTGGCTTTCCTAAGCATATCACACAAAGGTTATTTTTTTAGGATTTTACCCCTCTGAATTTTAGATCAGTGTGCTCAGCATCTTGCCTGCTGATGTGCTTATATCTTACTGAACTCTGTTTTTCCTTTGCATTTAGGACCACATTTGGATACAGAAGGATGCTTGTCCAGCAGAAGTGTCTGGGCTCTTATATAAATTAAACAGCAAGGGATGATGAGGAATTGGAGCAGCCAGCTTAAATTGAGTAGAACCATTTTCTGAGGAATGATGTGACCACCACTGGCATCATTAACCACATCAGGCATTTTCTCAGCTAAGATAAGAACATAGAGGAGAAATGGCTTTCCCATCAGCCAGAACGGTTCCTTGTTTTTTAATTTATAAGTTAATGCTGTTTCCTCCTCATCAAGTTTCTCTGCATTTGCTGAAAATGTCAGGAAGATGCCATAGAGAGCTTAATATTTTATATGCTAGAAATGTTAGCTTTTTTATATCCTTGGTCCTATTATCTGCCCAGCAACTTCCCTACTGCATGCAGTGCTTATGTGGCTATTGTTATCTACTGAAACATAGTTGGGATATTTCCTGTTAAGTTCTGTGACAAGGTAGTGTTACAGGAATCTATTTCTACAAACACTGTTTTGTTTGATTATTTTACTGTGCAAGCTCAAGAACTCCCTTATCAGAGCTCATAGGATTTGCAGACTAGAATGGCTCTAAATGACAAGCAAATCACAATGACTAGAGATAGCATTTGCATGGTGAAGCATTGTAGGGTTCCAGGCACACCAAAGAATACACAAATTTGGGCATCTGGGATTCTTGGAAATACTTCATCACCAAGTGGTACTTATATTTTATAGACAAAGAACTCAGACAGTTAGAAAATATAGATATTGTCCTAAGAGTATATCCCTGGGTTGGGACGATCCCCTGGAGAAGGGAAAGGCTACCCACTCTAGTATTTTGGCCTGGAGAATTCCATTGACTGTATAGTCCATGGGATCACAAAGAGTCCAACAGAATTGAGCACCTTTCACTCTACTTAACAGTATATGCAAAATTTAGTTTTCTTAAGTTCTAAAGGAAGTAGAATTTCTAAGTTGGTCTTTACTGTGTCTTTTTAAAAAAATTTATAAGTAGCGTTTATATCACATGCTTCATTTTAAAATCACTTTTCTTTTAATTATTTTTATGTCTCACAATGACTGTATACAGTTAGTACTAACATTTCATTTTACAAAAGGAGAAGGATAAATGAGTTTCCCAGGATCATCTCAAGTGTAAGTGGAAAAGACAGGACTTTCATCGATGCTTTGCTGACACAAACCTAGTCTGACACCCAGAGCAACACAAACGAGCAGTGTGCTATTCAATAGAAGTGTTTTTTTCTGAAACAACTTGGTCTTTCACGTTGTAAGTTTAACTTACATATGAGACTTTTACTGTTTGGTAGCTCCTGAATTTGGAGAAGGCGATGGCACCCCACTCCAGTACTCTTGCCTGGAAAATCCCATGGATGGAGGAGCCTGGTAGGCTGCAGTCCATGGGGTCGCTAAGAGTCGGACACAACTGAGCGACTTCCCTTTCACTTTTCACTTTCATGCTTTGGAGAAGGAAATGGCAACCCACTCCAGTGTTCTTGCCTGGAGAATCCCAGGGACAGGGGAGCCTGGTGGGCTGCCGTCTATGGGGTCGCACAGAGTCAGACACAACTGGAGTGACTTAGCAGCAGCAGCTCCTGAATTATTTTTTTTTTTCTTTCCCTTCTCATCCAAACGCTGAAAGCATAATCTATATTCCCTGTCTCTATTCAACTTCATTCATCTCTAAATTCTCAGCATCCTAGTTTCTTTAGTCACCATATATGTTGATCTCAAAAGATCAATAAGCACTCCTAATTGTTAAAGTGTACATTTGGGATAATTTTCTAAAATTGTATTTCTATCGAATTGACTCTCTTATTACAAAATGCCACTCTTAATTTCTAGTGATACTTGCGTTGGCTTCCCTGTTGGCTCAGAAGTTAAAGCATCTGCCCGCCTTGCGGGAGATCTGGGTTCGATCTCTGGGTTGGGAAGATCCCCTGGAGAAGGAAATGGCAACCCACTCCAGTGTTTTTGCCTGGAGAATCCCATGGACAGAGGAGCCTGGTGGGGTACAGTCCATGGGGTCACACAGTTGGACACGACTGAGCAACTTCACTTCACTTCACTTTGCCTTGTCTTTACTCTGTCTTATATTAATTAAATGGCTTTCTTTCCCCATTCTTTTCTTTAAAATTTTCTGTGTACTTAATATTTAGATCTCATCTCTTATAAACAGTATGTATCTGATATTTAAAAATTCAGCCTGAAATTTTTGTCTTTATTTTTTTTTAATTAATTTTTATTTTTTTAGTTTGTTTTGCTTTACAATACTGTATTTGTTTTGCTACACATCGACATAGATCAGCCACGAGTGTTGGAGTCTTGAGTCCATTAATATTTAGTATACTTTGGTTTGTATCTACCATTTTGTTGATTTTTATTTTTTTAAATGTTATTTCTATTATTTATCTTTTATTCCTCTGTTATTTTTTCTTTTGGATTATTTATGAATTTCTCAATGTATTTATTCTAGTAATTTTAAAATTCACTTTAGGTCATACTTATGCATTTTGATTTTTAGAATATTTACCTACTTATTTACTTTTTCTATTAATAGCTTTCTGAAATGTCATGCTCCCTTGTAGAATAATTGCCTCTGCCTAAAATCTCTCTTTATTATTTCTTGGAAGGCAAGATAACCTTTTGTCTGATAACCTCTTATTTTGTCTCTATTTTTATAGGATTTTTTTGAGCATAGAATTCTACGTTCGCATGCTTTTTATTTTTTTTTCCTTCACATTTTAAAGATGTGATTTCACTACCTTCTATTTGACCATTTACACTGGGAAGTTTTGACCATTTACACTGGGAAGTCAGCTGTCTTTTCTACTCTTGTTCCTTTCAAATATCTTGTTTTCCCTTTGCAGTTTTTAAGATTAATTTTCAGTCTATTTTTTTTTAAAGCATTTAATTATACTCTGCCTATGCATGTTTTCTTTATACTTTTCTTTCTCAAGTGTTGTAGAGCTTTTGACAGTAAGGATTGAAGTCTTGGAAAATTCTCACCAGTTATGTCTGCAAATATTCCTTCTGCCCTATTCTCTTTCCTCTACTTTTAAAGCTCCAATTATATATATATGCTTGCCTTTTGACTGTGTTCCACTTGTATTTTTTATAATATTCTATTTCTTCTGTTGTCTCAATTTATATTTTTTCTATTGATCTCTTTGTCCTGTCTTCTCTTATGTTCTTGCTGCTACAGCTAAGTTGCTTCAGTCGTGTCTGACTCTGTGCGACCCCAGAGACGGCAGCCCACCAGGCTCCGCCGTCCCTGGGATTCTCCAGGCAAAAACACTGGAGTGGGTTGCCATTTCCTTCTCCAGTGCAGGAAAGTGAAAGTCAAAGTGAAGTCGCTCAGTCGTGTCCGACTCCTAGTGACCCCATGGACTGCAGCCCACCAGGCTCCTCCATCCATGGGATTTTCCAGGCAGAGTACTGGAGTGGGGTGCCATTGCCTTCTCCGCATGTTCTTAATTCCCAGTAATGAATTCTAACTTAAGACATTTTATTTTTTTAGTTCTGGAATATATATTTGAGTCATTATAGATCCCAATTCTTTACCAGAATTCTGTGTTTTCATTCATTTTGTTCAGCTCTTACTCTGTTTTCTTTAACATATATTGTTATTTTAAAATACCTGTATATTAAACCTGATATTTTGATTATTTATAGATATGCTTCCACTGTACTATTTTTCTGTTTTACTCTTTTAATCACATTTCTCATTGCTTCATGCTTTTATTAGTTTTTCTATTATGTTCTAAGCGTAGTTTAAAAGATGATATAGTCTATCAGTAAAAGCAGTACTCTCCTCCTTTATTGTAGTCAGGCATACAGGAAGAGGGGATGGTAACACCAATCAAATCAGGTACTGAGCTCAGTCAGAGCTAGGTTGCAGAAAGACTCAGCCTGTCTCTGGTTTGACCTTGTTCACTGTGCAGATTCCTCCTTGGGCCATTAAGAACATGCTCTGAAAGGCTACAGAAGATTTTATTCTGTCCTATGAAGGCAGAACCCCAATTCAAGTAGTTTTTATTGTTTCCATCACTCTCTAATCATTAAAACTATGATTTTATAATTTTCTAGATTTTGTCTAAATGTTGCAGTGAGAACATTGAGCTTGTATGACCCAGCAATCTTATCCAAAAATAGTAATCTCCCCCTCTCTTAAAATTTCACTTTAGCGTCAAATCATCCACTAAGGTGTCTCTGATTTTTTTATATTGAATGAGGTTCGTTATAATTTTTTTAACATGCATTATAACTTTTACACTCACCATTGTTTTGTTGTTTGAGTTGCTAAGTTGTATCTGACTCTTTTGCAATCCCATGGACTATAGCCTGCCAGGCTCCTTTGTCCCTGGGATTTCACTGGCAAGAATACTGGAGTGGTTTGCCATTTCCTTCTCCAAGGGACCTTCCTGGCCCAGGGATCAAACCTGGGTCTCCATATGAATTATAATTTTTATTATGCGTGTTTCTATTTCCCTAAAACACTTTCAGGTTTCAAGACCTTCTTGTGGAGTGTGCATTCTTGAGTGACTTAGCATTTATGACTAAAATGGGGGAAATAAATACTCCTCAGTATATCAAATATGAAAATCTGAAGTTCATCACTTTTATGTGTAACTTTGGTTATCTTTCTTTTTATTTTTAAGATGTTCTTCCTGCTTGTAAGCTTTGTCATGTATTGAACTCGTTCATTGAACCATTACACAACTAATATTGAGGATCTTCTATGAAGCAAAAATAGGGTTAAGTGTGGGCAAACTAAGTGATTAGGTTCCTGTACTGTATTGAGAAGCAGAATATTGAATTCCTAGTAAGGTTGTACTGTATTCATAGCATTAAGAACAGCAAAGATCATTGCTTTGGAGGTAAAAGTATCCAATCAAATCTAAGAATAAATTGCCAACAGAACCCAGTGATTCCAGGAATTCAAATCACACCTACCATATGCAGAACTAAAATCTGATATGAACAGCTGGAAATTCTTCTGGATTCTAACAAAAGATTTATAAATTCACTTAATTAGCTGTTAAATTAGGAAACACAGATGTAACTACTAAGAGCAAGACTGTTTGAATGAGACAGGAATTCCATGTCCTGGATGGTCGTGGCTGCAGTGAGGCCAGATAGAAAAAAGGAAGGTTAAACACACATGGACATGCACATACACATAGCTCTTCCTGGGGGTGAACTCTTCATCTTATTATTCTCCTTATTACCCCTGCTGACTTCCCTTAGCACTCCTAGAATGTAGTCCACTACATTGAGACATCTTGTTTCATTTACACAATTACGTTGCTTTCCGGATACTAAAATTCTGGTTCAGTGCCAGCTTACTTTGTCATGCCACTGCAAATTCCTTGCTCAAAGGTAGAAACTCTAGCACAGTTACCCTTCTTTATAAGCATAAGAGTCTTTGCCTATGGGGCATAATTTGAGAAGCACCCCCAGAGTCCTATAGCTTGGTCATAGTTTCCTCTAATTTGTTTCTATAAACACGTGTTCTTTTCGGTTAAGTCATGGTCTTTAGGAGGACTGGGATAAGATCATGATGCTAGCTCATATTTTCCTAGGGTTTCTCAGCGTGTCAGATGTTGTACTAAGTGCTTTGCATATGTTAACTCATTAAACCCTTACCACAATGCTGAGAGGTAGAGTCTACTTACATTTTATAGAAAAGAAACAAAGAGGTAGTAAAACTTGTCCAAAGCCACACAGTTGGTCAGTGGAGGCAGGATTTTGAAGCCAGCAAGTCTGCTGCTATAGGCTTAATCTTACCCACTGCTTCATGTCAGCTTTTGAGTAAGCTGAGGTCACTGAGCAGAGGAAGGGGGCACCAAGTCAGCCAGTGCTTCCCCTTAAGAGTGGCCTCATGTATGGGATAAGTCAATGGTAAGACACAGGGAATAGTTGGAGTGGTTCTGGTCAGAAAGACCAGAACATTGACAAACACCTTAGGGTGAGTCTGGGAAGCAATAGAGGATAGATGGCAATTAGTCTTGCAAGCTATTCCCTGGTAGCTATGAAAAAGAGAAGTCTGGAAGGAGTGATAGCTAAACTTACTGTGCATAATAATCACCTGCAGTGCTTGTAAAATGCAGATTCCTGAGAAGTGCTCCCAGAGGTTCTGACTCACCTCACTGCCTGGAGGAGGTCTAGCCCTTTCCATTTTTAACAAGTGCAGCTGCAAATAGGGATAGCTTTCTGGCCACACAGCAGGAGAATGTTGTATTAGTAGAAGATAATCGTGCATTTTTATATTTTCATAGTTTTCACAACTTTAACCTATTGCACATATTTAAATGGTTAAATAGAAAATCTACCAAAGTGGTAAAGTTTATCTACTTTGTCATAATCAGTCTTTCTGCCTTCGTTACATTTATTCTAAAGCCTTTTCTTTAAAATATAGTGATAAAACCCTACACAGCCTAATCACACACAGTATCCCAAATATTGTTTCTGTATATTTATTTCAGTGCAACAGTACAGAAAAGTAGCATAACTTTTGAAAGTAGTATTTCAAAATTAATATACACATGTTTAAAAATTTCTCTTTTCTTAAAAAGTAATATATATATATATATATAATATTTAAGATGCAAGAGGCCTTTCTGAGACCTGTTAGGGCTTATTCTATATTATGCTCATGGGCATGCATTCAGAACTATGAATCAGGAGGTCTGGAGATGAAACGAAGATAAGACGTTTCTAGGCGTGCATTCTTTTTGGGATTGAAATGAGGATTTGGCATGGTGATCAGAGATGCTCACATGTGGTTTGCAACAAGTAGATAAAATGGTACCTGACAGAGAATGGAGACCTCAGGGATGATGGAAAGGATGCTGCGGACTTGCAGTAAGTGTGTGTAGCAGGAAGGTCCTACCAGAGTGTACAGAGGCCTCATTTGAGGAAAAGCTAATCTTTGAGTTTGGATGCCTGATGAGAAAATGCATACTAAAGGTTAAAAATTTGCAGTGTTCCTCGAGTAGTCATTTTGAGGTTATGTTTGGGAAGCATCAATGTAAGATCATGGATTTCTACTCTGTGTACTGAGTGGGTGACTGTTAGAGAAAGGAAATTAGAATGCTTTCTCTTAAAAATAAACTGAACTCATTTTATCATTAGGTCTTATAAGTTTCTTCCACATGCATCAAGTAAAATGTAATAAAAGTTCAAAATTAACACTCAAGCTCCACTATAATCTAATAAATGGAGATTTTTTTTTAAACTAGCTTTGGAAGCAAAACTCCTCCTTTGTTATGGTGAGTCATAATGGATGAGCATTTTTGAATAAAACTTGGCTTTTCAAGTTGAAAGCATACTCGGGCAATTTATGAGAATAATTTGCCTTTAAAACAGGTTATATTGCTTGCATTTGAGAAGCCAGTATTCTTGAACGGTGAAGTTGAGAGCTGACTCCCTTGAGACCAGAGATCAGAGGCACAACAAGGAGTACAGAGGTGGGGAGAGTAAGACGGGTGTGAAATCCTTATGGTCTGTTTCCATTCAGTGGTTGCCATGGCAGTGTGTGACATTCCTTGGCTTATAAGTGGGATGTGTGCCAGCCATTTGGGGGTGTGCTGCTGCTGTTAAGTTGCATCAGTTGTGTCTGATTCTGTGCGACCCCATAGACAGCAGCCCACCAGGCTCCCCAGTCCCTGAGATTCTCTAGGCAAGAACACTGGAGTGGGTTGCCATTTTCTTCTCCAATGCGTGAAAATGAAAAGTGAAAGTGAAGTCACTCAGTCCTGTCCAACTCTTAGGGACCCCATGGACTGCAGCCTACCAGGCTCCTCCATCCATGGGATTTTTCCAGGCAAGAGTACTAGAGTGGGGTGCCATTGCCCTCTCCAGCTTCCTACTCCTAGGCTGTGGGAAACCAGCCATTCGCCAACAGTAGATGGGGATTCAGTGGATTGACCTTCTCATTTCTCTTATTCCTTGTCTGGGACATCATTGAGGAGCTTTTAACACTATCTCACAGGTTTGAGCAGTAGTAGCCCCAAGGGTAGCAGACTAGATAATGCACATTATTGACTACTCCCTTATTTTTCTCACTCCTGCAAGTATCTAAAAGTGTTTCCTGGAATCACTTCCCAAAGAAAATGCTTAATTTCTGACTGTTGTCTAAGGGCCTGTTCCAGTGGGGATTCAAACCTTGACAGAATATATCTAGCTTAATGCTATTAACAGTATCATTTTTTTTTAATTTTTGCAAAAGCACAATTAAATGAATATTTCTTCATTCTGAAAATTAAAAACCACAAGAAACTAAGTCTCAAAGTGACCAAGAAAATAACTCAAGGAAGGGCAATCCAATTGATTGGTGACATATCTGAGATTCTATTCTAGGTGTATCTTGCTATATAACATTTACTATTTTTTTTTGGTATTGTTATCAACATGATAAGTAGCAGTGATAACAGTAGAAAATCTAGAGAATAATAACTCTAAGTTAAAAACATAGCAATTAATTTAAATTGGCCATTTTCCATCTGCTTTCAACAATAATTTAGTCTTGTCTATGTTTTTCTTTAGAATTTTTTTCTTCTTAATTGGCAATAATTCAGAATTTAATTGGCCTTCCTTTCCAAATAACTTGTTTGCAAGGATCTACCCTCCCGTGAACAGGTAGATAGTGACATTTTTGGCATCATAGGACTTTTCTAATAAAAAAGACCCTTTTTTTGTCTTCCTATGGTACTTGAAATTCTTATTAGTAACATTACTTTTTAAGGAGTTTTCTAGACGTTGCTTTTTTTAACTGAGTTACTCGGAGCATACAGACTGTATCTCCTTGACAAGAGGAACCTCTTTAATTTTCATCTCTTTCTCCAATATCTACTGTAATGATTCCCAAACTCTGTTTTATGGAGAGAAAAGAAAATAGATGACAAGAGCTTTCCTTCAATAATGTACTTTGAATTACAGTGTAAAGAAGTTTAATAGTTGTCTTAAACTTTGGTGCCATGGCAAAGAATTCCAGGAAGTCATAAATGTGATCACATTATGCATAGCCGCTACCAAGTAGGCATCATTTATCAACTTTCCTGGAAGCTGTACAATGTCTATTGGATTAAACTGGAGTAAATTATTTATGTATTATTATCCTGCAAATTCAAATGTATTTATGGTATTATTTTGACCTTTGTTGATAATTTCCTGCTGCAATGAATTAGTCTTTGATAAAGGTTTTTGTTCTTTATCCATGTCATGAGTCATTATTGGAGTTTCATCAATACTTAGAAAATGCTTTCGATTAAATAAACATGGGAAATATGAATCTATGAATGTCCAAGTTTGTAGCATGACATCGAGACATTTCTCCTTCCCCATCTCACTCTCAACCCCCTCATCTGTTTGATAGTACTATCTTGAATATGCTGTTTTCTGAGTACAGTGTACTTTCTCAGCGTTACGTGCACTTGCTGGTGACATTCTCTCTCTTGGGCTTTTCCCCTTCTCTTCCTCATTTAATAAAACCCAACCCCTCCATGTTCCAATCCAGATATTAATTGCTTCCAAGGCCTCCTTCCCTGCCCAGGAGTTACTGTCTGTCCTTATTCTCATTGTATTGATTCTTTTACATACTTCTATTATAGTCCTATAATATCATTCAGGCATTATTTATTAAAATACCTCTCTCTCTTACTAGGCTAGGTATTTCCAAGTTCAGGCCATTTTTTTTATATTTTGGATAGTGTTTAGCGTAGAATCTGGAAACTGAAGATATCCAATAAATACTTAGGAAATTATTAACTACACTCATTGTGTGACCTTTATTTTCCTCCCTCCTGCTTCTGTTCCTTTCTTCTCTCACTGTGAGACTTATCTGTATATTTTTATATATCATTTATTATACTGACTACCTACTCTCTAAATGACATTGTATAAATGCTATAGAGGAAACAAAAGTGAAAAAGAAAAATGTGGTTTTGAGTTCAGTGAATTTACAATCTAATATTAACTATTACTAGACATTGTAACTTGGGCCTGAAAGTAATATGTATTATATAAAGCCTAATATTATGTATACATATATACATATACATTGTATATCTCTCTATATTTTTGGAGATATATGTGTGTGTGTATATATGTATATATTTACTTATATATGTATGTATGTATTGGATTCCCAGGTGGTATAGCAATAAAGAATCTATCTGCGAATGCAGGGGACACAAGATATGTGGGTTTGATTCCTGGGTCAGGAAGATCCCGTGGAGGAGGGCACGGCAACTCCAGTATTCTTGCCCGAAGAATCCCATGGACAGAGGAATCTGTCCATGGGGTCACATACAGCTCGACACGACTAAAGAGACTTAGCACTCATGCGTACACAGCCTAGTTACATGATTTATAAAAGGTTGTGTCACGTAATTACTTTAGGTTCTTGTCATTCTAGACCTGATAGTAATTAGATATGAAGTATTGTGATTATTAGACTAAGAGCATGGAAACTTGGTTTTTTCATTATGAAAAACTTTAAATGAGAATATAGAATAGTTACATTTGATCAATCAAATATTCAAGACTTTTATTTTTTAAAAGCTGTTCATATAAAAATTAAAGTTGATAGCTTATTTAACTTGAAAATTTAGACGAGGACTTTTCAGCCTGGGTTATTTCATTTATCTCAGGAAAATAATTTCTCCAAGATGAGCTCTGTATAAGGCTTTGGAAGGGTTCTGCAAATAAAAAGTGGGAGTGCTTTGATCAAACAGGTTTACACATATCAGATAAGCTTCAAGACACCTCACCTTGGAAATTCATGTGTTTATTAGCGTATTAAAGAACCCCGAATTAGTTTATTTCACTTCAGTTCAGTCGCTCAGTAGTGTCTGACTCCTTGCAACCTCATGAATTGCAGCATGCCAGGTCTCCCTGTCCATCACAAACTCCCAGAGTTTACCCAGACTCACGTTCATCGAGTCAGTGATGCCATCCAGCCATCTCATCCTCTGTCGTCCCCTTCTCCTCCTGCTCCTAATCCCTCCCAGCATCAGAGTCTTTTCCAATGAGTCAGCTCTTCACAGGAGGTGGCCAAAGTACTGGAGTTTCAGCTTTAGCATCATTCCTTCCAAAGAAATCCCAGGGCCGATCTCCTTTAGAATGGACTGGTTGATCTCCTTGCAGTCCAAGGGACTCTCAAGAGTGTTCTCCAACACCACAGTTCCAAAGCATCAATTCATTGGTGCTAAGCTTTCTTCACAGTCCAAATCACACATCCACACCTGACCACTGGAAAAACCATAGCCTTGACTACATGGACCTTTGTTGGCAAAGTAATATCTCTGCTTTTGAATATGCTATCTAGGTAGGTCATAACTTTCCTTCCAAGGAGTAAGCGTCTTTTAATTTCATGACTGCAATCACCATCTACAGTGATTTTGGAGCCCCCCAAAATAAAGTCTGACACTGTTTCTACTGTTTCCCCATCTATTTGCCATGAAGTGATGGGACCGGATGCCATGATCTTTGTTTTCTGAATATTTATTCACAGATTCCTTTGGCTTCTGAAACTTGTTCTGTGTCACGTCGAGCAACATTGCTTGTAATTACTATTTTGAAGTTCATGATGGCATTGGTTAGTGCCTGGTTGGTACATTCTGATAAAATGTGATGTAATGGTCTATTCCACTGTGAATATTCTGACAGATGGTGAAAGAAGCAAGAGAAAGTACCTACTTTAGGCTGAACACCTTTTAACCCAGTTTTTAAAAAAACAAAACAAGGTAGGTGAGAATAGAGCACTTTCAAGGTTCAATATAGGATCAACCAGAATCAGAAAAGATGTAGGGCAGAGATCAGAATCAGTGATCATGAATCAGAGCTGAGAAGAATTGGAAAATGTCATTTAAGCAAACTTTGGAGGAAAAAACTTTCTTTTCCAGATTATGGTCCCTGATTCCAAGGATAAAGCCAGCTTGCAAGTTGAGCTGTCAAAGTCTACAGCAGGAATTAGAGTTCTGGGATGGATATATACCTTCTGGACGATGAGGTCCATACTTTCTCAAATCAAAACCACTCAGGTCTGTCAAGTAACAAAGATTTTTTCTCTCTTCTCTACTGATAGTTTGAGCTTCTCTTTCTCTCCCATAGTTATTTCAAATGTCAGAGAGAATTAGGCTGCAGATAAAGTTCAACAATATTGCCATCATTGAATTTATGATGTACCCCCTCTGAAAGTTTCTCAAATTCAACACTTTGGGCTTTTATAAAAAAAAAATATTAACACATTATTCTTTTAATGGAGTCAATATTCTACAGCATGTTTTTTTCTTTCAACTGTATAACTTTGTAAAGTTTCGATCGTTAAATAGAAATTATGCCTCTTTTTTCAGCTGGGACTTTTTTTTTTTTGTATCTCCATGATTGCACATACTAGGCACTCCTAAAATAATTATAGGACTGAAGTCAGTAAATTATATAATGGAAAAAGTGATCACACATGTCAGAAATACAAGTGAAGTATATTGGTTTATCTATAATGTTTTGATAGAGTCACTTGTTTGTTCTGATCTTATTTGATTCGAAAATGGGTTTAATTATGAATCTGTTTGTTTCCTCTTGGCATATGTGTTTGAGGCTGCAAAGACTGACAATGTAAAGATACCTTTGCAACCATCCTTACTTGTGATGTAAGGATTTATTAAATAATGGTGACTCTTATGTGGTTGCTTCCCATACTCAAGGCAATCCATACTGCTTCCTGTGGAGAAACCACTGGGTGAAAAACAAAAATGCTTTTTGATGGTGATGATGAAACCAAAAGATAGACTGCTTCTTTAGAGGACAGATCTCTAATGTTCTTTTATTGACATGGTGTTTCAAGAGTTGAAAATTATGATCTTTTGTCTCAGCTAGCCTGGAGTTCTTCCCCAAATCAATTCCTTATTCAAACACAAAATGTACTTCTTATGACCCCTCCTTTCTCCTCAACTTCTTGCTCAGGGCAAGGCCAGTGAGCTTTTGAAGTATTCTCACTTAGCTGATTTTTAATCTTCCTTTTAAAGATATCTCTTGTGTCTGGAAATCTGATTCAGTTTAAACCGCTGAGTTATAGTATGCTGAAACCTAAAATTTATAAATGCATAGTAAAGATGTAATATGTCAGTTGAAATAATAGAATAGCCTTATAAAGAGTTAGTTGATGTGTATACTTGAAACCTATTTTTCATGTATTAAATACTGATTTTAAATTATTTCAAAATCAAGCATGCTTAAAAATAGAAGTTAAAGGTCATGTTATGAAATATCTATAAATTGTTGTCTATAAGCTTCACTGATTGGAGGTTTATAAGAAAAAAATTCAACTATTCAAAAAAAATCAGCTAAAATTGTGAACACAGAATATTATATTATGTTACAGTTCCCTTTTATATTATTTTGCACTTAAGCTGATAATTTTTATTTTGGTGTGAGATATTTTAAGTTTTGCAAGAATTCCTTAAAAGATATTTGAAACAAATATTTCTCTAAAGACCAAGATCCTGAAAATGTAGAAAAACTTTGAAATAGGTGCTTCCTTTAAGATATCTATAAAATATTCATTTCTTAATGCTTTATAAAAGCATTATCTCTGATAAACATTAAAAATATCCAAAAAAATTCTGCCACTTAGTGAATTCCAGTCTTATCACAAAGTCTGAAGCTATAACAACTATTGAAATTTATCACAAATTGGTGATTTATGATGGGAAGTGGCCTGTCTTATGCTCCCAAAATATGGAATTTTTAAACTACAAAGGAACATTCCACTAGCTGAGACCCATTGTTACTGTTTACAGTGAACATTGGGTCTACCCTTTGGGCTTGTCACAAGGCAGAGATTCAAGTAGAATAATGCTCTAAGACCATTTGTTCTTAATGAAAGCAATTTGTTATGAGCTGAGGGGAAAGTGTCCTTTGTCCTTCTGCCAAAACAGCCTTGCTCTGTGTTTGTTGAGTTTGTTCAGATTAATGGGGATACTACAAGATGCTTTAAGACAAAAAGCATTAGCAGAATGATGCAAAGCATTTTTCTAAAACAATGCCAAATATCTGTGAACATATCATGTTTTCAGACATCTACTATGAAAACTGCTTAAAATTCATTATTCTTAATTGTGTTTTCCTACATGGTGTCCATATGTCCCCATTATTCATTTGGTAAAATGTATTTTGAGGGATGTTATTTTTTAGGATGATAAGAATTGTATGGATAGAAATAGCATTCGTAAGACCACACAATTTATAATGTATGGTCAGCCCACTTTGATAAGATGATGACCATATCACTCCATTTTGTACTTAATAAGCTCTTCACATTAAAATCATTTAGGGGAAAAATGTCCTTGAAGAGTAGCAGGTCAAAAAAAAAAAAAAAAAAAAAGATATGAAGAAAGGTAATGAACCATCTCGGAGAGAAAAGCCATGATCAGGCCATATGAGATATTGTTATAGTGAATTTTCAAGTGTTCTAATTAGTACATAGACTGAGATATATGCGTTTGAAAAGAACTACCACCTGGATACCTTTTTCAGTTAGTATTTTGTACCTTTCAGGGACTTCAGCTTGACAACTCAATCCAGAAAGATTGAGTTTTATTTCTCAGTCTTCTTTTTTATGGGCTGGGCCTATTAGATGTTTATTTCAAACACTTTGTCTTCATTTCCCGAAATTCTGTAACTTTGACCATATATTCCTTCCGAAGGAGTCTGTGAAGGGGGTAGAGAATAATACATTTATCTAATTTGGAACTTGAAGAAGAAGAAAAAAACAACTCACACTGTTGAATTTTTATATACCCTGGTATGTATGACAGTGACTCTACAAAAAATAACAAATATTGCTCTATTGAGGAGACTTCTGGACCATGTGTGCTCCCCAGAGGAATCTTGCTCAGTAGTGACAATTACATTGCTGCCTTTATCATCTGAGTCAGATAATTAAAATTTGTTCTCTCTGAGAATTTTAAAGATATCAGTGATTTATTATTTGTGGGAAGTTTTGGCAGTTCTCATCTTATGATATTTATATAATGTTATTCAGGGAAGTTTTTATTTGTAATCAGTTTATTTTTACAGTTCTTTTTACATGAGACTATCACCTCTTACAATACAGACTTATTGCTGGTAACTGAGTTGAGATATAAGAGAATTGTCGTATAATATTAACTGAAATGTCTCATCCATACATTAAGTACCTACTGTGTTCTCTTTGCACTCTAAAACATTTTCAGTAATTATTAATTTGTCACTGTAAGTGGCTGTAATATTGGTTAAAAGTCTTGGTTGGCTGGAACAAAGACAGATGACTTGCATGCTGCTGTCGCAGGGTTTCAGGCTTGTTGCCACAATATGTATTTCAGCCCTCATCTAGAAGCAGCAGCATAGATGGTAAGGAGGGAATTCATCATTTTCAGTGTGTGGCTTTTAATTATAGACCTCTTTGTTGAGGTGATTCACTTGGGTATCAATTAAGATCACCTATGATGTTGCACTGGCTGCTGAGTATAAATATGCTAAGAAAAGCATTGAAATGACCATCTGAAAATTGTCATAACAAAAATGACATGTTGTCACCCCCAAACTGTTATCAATCAGAAATTGGCTGTTAACAATAGTGGATGAAGTTTGTGGTCATATAAATGATTAAATCACACAAAACAACTTGCTTAGCACTTTTTTCATCTGCAGTGAGATGGCAATGTTTTGCCGCAGGAATTTTTTTTTAAGAATAATTGAAAATTGAAATGTTATTTTATGAGCCATAGCACAGTCTTCATAGTAACAACAATAATAAAACATATGCCAGCTACTAAGATAATTGTACAGATAATTGGACGATGTGCTTCCTTGGCTGCAATGTTTATACTAAGAGTTACAATAATGTTGCTAAGTTACCATCAACATCCATAAAATACAAATTAATTAATGGATTCAAGCTTCATCCAAGTATTAGCACACATTTGCATTAGAATTAAATTATAAAGTAGATTTGTACAAGTGAGAGACATTTGAGGTGATATATTATTGGGGAGATTTTCTTGTGCTAAGAACATATAATCTTAAAACCTTAAATAGAAGAGATAAGCAAGTATAAAAGTCTGACTAAAGAAACTGCAGCTAAAGCAGCTTGAGAGACTTACAAATAAAAACATTTTGGTCCAGTATGCCTGATATTTGGAGAAGGCAATGGCACCCCACTCCAGTACCCTTGCCCAGAAAATCCCATGGATGGAGGAGCCTGGTAGGCTTCAGTCCATGGGGTCACTGAGTCGGACCTGACTGAGCGACTTCACTTTCACCTTTCGCTTTCATGCATTGGAGAAGGAAATGGCAAACCACTCCAGTGTTCTTGCCTGGAGAACCCCAGGGATGGGGGAGCCTGGTGGGCTGCCGTCTATGGGGTCGCACAGAGTCGGACACGACTGAAGTGACTTAGCAAATGGCAAATGCCTGATATTATAGATGTTGAAAAATAAAATAGTTCAACGATATTCTATTTCTTAGTTCTAGAATTGTTTTCTGAATTCCACATATTGATTAGCTGAATTAATTGGTTGCCATGGTGCCATTTTGATGCATTTTTAAAGATAAAATATAGAGACAAGTAATCCAATAAAATTAAATCTTAATTTATAATTTTCTTTCTTCCTTCTGCCTTTCATTCTCCTACTTTGTGTCTTTCATTTTTTTTCCTCAAATTCATTATGCAAAAATGTTTTTAACAACAGTTCTGTTGGCTGCACTGGGTCTTTATTGCTGCCCGGGCTTTCTTTAGTTGTGGCAGGCGGGGGCTATTCTTTGTTGTGGTACTTGGGCCCTCGAGCACAGGCTTCGGTAGTTGGGGCTTATGGGCTTAGTTTGCCCCAAATTGAACCCATGATCCCTGCATTGGCAGGTTGATTCTTAAACACCAGAAGTCCCTATGCAAATAATCTTAATTGATTGTAATATTAATTTACTGTAGGCCCTCAAAATCAAAATTTAACCTGATACTTTGAGAGTATAAGTATATTTCTATTCATTTTTATATCACATTTAAAAATACCACACATATTTCATGTGTATCTAGGCAAATTCTGAGGTCCAGGGTTTTAAATAGGGGTGTGGCTGAACGTGGGACTGGGCAAACTCTCTAATTTCTGTAATTTGGAGAACCATTGACTTGCTCTGCTGCTTGTGACTGACAGTTGGTTTCTGCATAATTCTAAAATGGTCACCAATGTCTAGCGGGCCATGGATACGTGGCCCTGGCTCCACTTCATGGTGATTGGCTTTGGGTAGGTGGTCAAAATCAGAGCCCACTCTCATTGATTTATTTTTTGTCTCCTCTGAATGCCTATGTGCTCAGGAAAGGTTTTTCTTAATCTAGTGCTTGAAACAGCACAACAGAGATAAAGTTTTCAGATAATGCTTATATTATTAGCTGTCTGTTCTTTTGGCTATAGGTAGAACAGGAATTGGGAAAACACCAGCATCAAATTTTCATGAATTTTTAGGTAGCTTTGAACTTCTTTTTATACTCAAAGGCTGATGCAGAAAGAATGATAATCCAACAACCTGAAAGAAAAAAAATCAAACCACAGAAATATGGTTATATCTTGATCTTAAAAAAAATGTCTGTACCTTCTGGATTTGATTCAAGTTTGATATTGTTCTCCCAAGACGTCTGCTATGTTGAATTTACCTGAAACACAGTTATATTTTATGTTTCTATTTTCACTGGATTTTTAAGTACTAATGGGTCATACATTTTATGGTAAAATTTTCTTATACTTGGAAAAGGACATGAAAGCATATTATTCAAAATCTATTTGAGTCTCTTTTGTAGTAGCCAGGTTTATTATCTTTTTATAAGTCATCCTTATTCCCAATTGGAATTTTGCTGGAAATAGAATCTAATTATTTCTACTGCCCTTAAGAGTTGAAAAGCTGAAGTAATATGGGAAGATTTTAGATACAATTCTATTATTTCTATAATAAGCATAATTCCACCAGCTTGTTTTATAAGACTGTTATTGAATTATTTAATCATTGGATTTTGAATTGCAAAAAATTTCATAACAATTGAAATATTAACAGATAAATGAAATCTTGAATTTATAGGGTGCTTTCCCATAGAAATCTTAAATTCAAAATAACATTGTTAATTATAAAGTAACTTAGGACTTTTATACTGTTACATAAGGATTGATAATTTTTTTTAATAAAGAATTTTATATAGATAGTGTTTATTCTAGCATGGACATTTGTTGGAAACACTTATCTTGGTCATCTGAAAAAACTACCTATTGTGAGTAAAGAATAGTATAGAATAATTTAAAACTTAATTTTAAAAAATAACTATTATATACTGTTCTTTCAATGTGTTTGACATATGCAAATAATATTTTTATTAAACATATGGTAAATATTTGAATCAAAAATAAACTTTCTTCATAAAAGTTTGAATATTTTTTCCAGCTTTATTGACATATGATTGACAAAATTATATTTAAAGTGTAAAAAGCAATGATCTGATAAATTTGTACATTGTGAAAGGATTCCCAGAATTGAATTAATTAACACGGCTATATTGTTAAATAAAAAGAAATAGATTTAAAAGATTTTGGTCTAAATTTTATGATTCCACCATTATAATACTATGAATCAAGATTATACTATACTAATAATACTATATTATTAATAACAAAATTATGCTGTATTATGTCAATAGCACAAATGCTTAGATATTGGAATTTAGGAAACTATAAACTGTAGCATTTTCTAGCATGAAAATCTAAACAAACTGATGATTAATCAAGGAAGATTCTAAAACATTTCATACATGGACAATGTTAAGTTTAATTTACAAATTTTATAATTTTCCAGTTTATGCAATTTGCTAATCTGAAAGAAGCTATAAATTTACTCCCTAATTCTCAAAGTTTTCATTCTAAGACTCCTGTAAAATACTTAGCTCTTTACTTTATCAAAATTAAGTGACCTGAATGTGAGAGGGCAACTGTCAATGTTTTAATGAGCCTGTTATACCACTGTTTTTAGAGCCTGCCCCTTTATTGACTTCAAAAATATAGTTTGGGAGAGTGGGAGGATAGAGAAAAACTGAAAGACTAGAGAAGTCTGATAGTACAAATTGAATGGAGAGACAGAAGATGTTTTGAAGGTATATTCTATCACACTTTTCAGCTCCCTAACACATAAATAACCTAGTAATTATAATAACAATTTAATTAGAACTTACTATGTGGTGTGTATGTGTGTATAAATATATATATATGAGTGTACATCTATATATTTCTATATATATGAGTGTATATATATATCAACATGTGTTATATTGATATTTATAGTTTAGTGTTTAATGTTAGTCACTCAGTCGTGTCCGACTCTTCTTGACTCTATGGACTATGGTCCACCAGGGTCCTCTGTCCATGGGATTCTGCAGGCAAGAATATTGGAATGGGTTGCCATTCCCTTCTCCAGAGGATCTTCCTGACCCAGGAATTGAACCCAGTTCTTCTGCATTGCACGCAGATTATTTACTGTTTGAGCTATAGGGAAGACCTGAGATATATATATATATATATAAAAGGCAGATTTTATTGCCACCTCTTTTACAGGTACAGAAAGACAATAGGATTGTTAAGTTACTTGCCCCAAACCCCAACTGGGAAAAGAGCTGAGCTTTAAACCTAGACAGTATAGTTTCAGGGTCTATGGTCTTCCATATGAATTACTATGTGATATTACCTTTCCATATACTTTTTTCCCGGTAATTATGCCTATGAGTGTGGACAACTGGGGAATTTGCTTCAACTATTTCATTTTCTTTTTACTTTATGTCTAAGCAGAGGCCTCAGAAGAGTAATAGGCTGAATGTGAATATTACATTTTCATGTATCCACACTGAGAGAAATCTAGCACAGTCTGGACTGGTAGTCACACCTCAGCCCAAAGTGTCAAGTTGCTTCAGAGAGCTCACATAAGCCCCAGAGCTGTATAAGTGGTTGTTTCTTCACTAGCAGCTTCCCTCACAATGCAAGTACTACAGGAAGTCCTACCAAGAACTTGCGGAAGATTCTTGGACCAATGAGCCCTTCTGATCTCAGGTTCCCCATATGCAGAATAAAAGGAATCCATTTGGGATCATGACAGTTAAAAACCCTTTGATATCTGATGTGATTGAGAGATTGAGTCTGGGCTTGGAAATCCTGAAGACTTAACCAACCAGTTCTTAGTTATGTTAATGTCATTAAGAATGTATACTTCAGAGCTAAACTGCTTGGATCCAAACTCCAGCCCCACCACTAGCCACTGATGACCCTGGGAAATTTAATTCACTTTGTATACTCATTTTTGAGGACAAGATGGTTGGATGGCATCATCGACTCAGTGGACTTGAGTTTGAGCAAGCTCCAGGAGATGGCGAAGGACAGGGAAGCCAGGTTTGCTGCAGTCCATGGGGTCATAAAGGGTCAGACGCAACTGAATGACTAAACAACAAATACTCACTTTCTTCATCTGCTAAACAAGTGAAATATTAGTACTACCTTATAGACTTGAGACTTCGCTGGTGGCTCAGACGGTAAAGTATCTGCCTACAATGTGGGAGACCTGGGTTCAAACCCTGGGTCGGAAAGATCTCCTGGAGGAGGAAATGGTAACCCACTCCAGTGTTCTTGCCTGGAAAATCCCGTGGATGGAGGAACCTCATAGGCTACAGTCCACAGGGTCGCAAAGAGTCGGACACACTGAGCGACTTCACTTTCTTTCTTTCTATAGACTTGTTAGGGCAATTAAGGAAAGAATATATGCACAGAAGTTCAGTGTCTGGCTTTTGGTAAACCCTCAATAAATATCTATCCTAATACTTAGCCTTTTAAGTGTCAGCTTCCTCACTTATGATATGTTGACAAAATAGCACCTAACTCACAGAGGCATTGTGAGACTAATGAGAGAGAATGAATGGAAGGTGCTTTATACAATGGCTGACATAAAGCCAAGGCTTAGTGACTACGGTTTCATTATCAGCTGTCATTCTCCTGGTATTCTACTTTGCCCTCCTGGACATGAATACCCTGGTGTCTGCACATACCTACCTGTGACGCTGTTGCTATGCGATTGTGGTGCTTTGTTAAGGATGCGATCTAGAGAGGTAGAGAGGGATAGATTAGGCCAGTTGGATAGGGAAAACTGGAGCCACGGTGAAAACCACAGTTTGTGAAGCAGGTCTATGAATGCTGCTTGCGTTGCTGCCACAGGGGCACATGTGTTGCGCAGAAGGAAGAGTTGTAGTTGAAAGACCAGAGGCTGGTGCAAGCAGCATCAGTGTCGGGTGATCATGTTCCTGGCCTGGCCAACACTAGTGGTCTCCAGGTCATTTTGCTTTTTCTTTCTCGAAGAATGTTTGGCAATCTCCTCTGGCAGGACCATGGCTGCTGGCTCTGTTATAGGTACATCATCAAAATTGAATGTGAGTGCCAGTATGAGCAGTGAAATGTGGGCAGGCAGAGAACAAAGAACCAAACATACTAAATATTTCCAGCACAGTCAAATGGAGAGAGCTGGCTAAACTTTTCTTTCCACTGAAATTTTTTACCATATGTAAGCACCTGCAGATAAGTATGCATTTCATTAAAGAATCATATTTTCAAGCAACAATATTAACATATTAACTCATTTAATTCTTAAAAATCCAGAATTATGATCCTAATTTTTTCGATAAGGTTGGGGAAATTCAGGGAGTTGAGAAATAAACCTAAATTCTAAAAGTGAATAAAAGAACTAGGATTTGAAGCCTGGTATATCGTATACTATAGGGCTTCCTAGGTGGCTCAGTGGGAAAGAATTTGCCTGCCAATGCAAGAGATGCAGGAGACATGGTTTCAGTCCCTGGGTGGAGAGGATTCCCTGGAGTTAGGAAATGGCCACCCACTCCTATATTCTTGCCTGGAGAATCCCACAGATAGAGGAGCCTGGTGGGCTACAGTCCATGGGGTTGCAAAGAGTCAGACATGATTTATTAGCTGAACACACATATCCTATCCTGTAGAGTGTGTGTGTGTGTGTGTGTGAGAGAGAGAGAGAGATGTGTATAGGTAGAGATAAAAATCTCACCACAACTCAGGAATGTAAGAATTAAATTACTCTTTTGAGCCTACATTCTACCTGGTGACAGGTATACAACCTTAGTCAACTTTGCACTGTTTCTTGACACTGAATCTAAGTTTTAGGGGGATAGCTTGGAGTTAGCCAGTGAGGGACATGTCATTCTTAATAATTAATATTCATGAGCAGATCTTCATAGATATCCCTTATTCCTATAGAGACAAAGTTATTTGGTCTACAGAGACCTCCAGCAGACACTTTCCAAAGTAAAAGGGGATACTGGAAATAACTATACCAATGCAACAAATATAATGCAAATCAGATATATGGTCACTGTGCATTTTTTCCTGCTGTGTCTCTTCCGATTTGGCAACTCTCTCAATATTTTTGTTCCAGGACTGGGGCCGCAGTTAAGGATGTGTAGAGGGAGCATAGTCAGTCTCTGTAGGCACTGCAAAAGAGAATGCAGCTGCAGTGGTGTGCAGTGAGGACAGATACACACTGTAGCCGTTAAATGTGTGTGCCATTTGCCCCTGCTCCACTACTGTGCCCTGCGATCATCAGCTCTGAGACCACAGCTGGCACAGGGAATTTCTGGGGAGCTATCCATGACTGTCTGCTTAGACCCACAGGCAACCCTTGTTTCTCCAGGCTCTTGCCACCTTCCTAAGCTGTTTGACAGGAGGACAGTGCAGGTCTTCTCCATTCTTAGAGGGGCACAAACCTACCCTCCAACATCAAAGCAGTGGTAAGGACAGGTGAACAGCTGCAACAATAGACCCAAACCCCGCTGATTTTGATCTTTGGTAACCATCTGCTTTGAGTGTTTGGTAAGCATCTGTTCATTCACACTAAGATTCTGGGTTCAAACTCTTTACATCTTGTGGCTTCATTCTAAGGTCTCTTCCAGAAAAGAAAAGAGAGAGCATGGAGGGCCAGTAGAGAGCTTTTAGAAACTACTCCTAGCAATAGTGTACTTCACTTCTATCCACTTAAACTGGAAAGGGGTTGAGAATTGTGATCTAGCAGAGATCAAAAGCTGAGGGGAAACCCAAGTTTTTATGAGCATGAGTTTTCTCAGCTGGGTAGCCCATACCCATGCCAATCCTGAAAATTTTACTTGTACTGTATTGAAATATTTTAATTGCTTTCATTGTAGAGAAAAATGTAATGAGTTATTTGTATTTGTAGAACTGAATAGCTAAAACTTGGCTGGCATATTTTGACTCAAATTAATGCTTTATGTTCTTGTTTATTTTTAAGGTTCACACAAATGTGAAGATGGTAAAACGTAATGATACTTAAGTCTGTCCTTTGTTTTTTTTCTTTCACATTCATAACACTTGTGATCCTTTGATTTCCTTGGGGTCATTTGACTTGAATGGAGAGTTCTAACATTCAGAAGTAACAATAACAGGATGAAAAGTTTTGTTTTGCTTCATTTTATTTTGTTTTGAGGATGCTATCTGAGAATGGACTATTTTCCATCCCAGTAGAGCTTAAGCACATTGGCCTTGTGTGCCTCAGGCTCACTGGCATTGCTTTTATAAGTTTGGCAAGGCTGGAGTTTTCAAATTGGCAGAAGATTCTGGAAATGTTTCCATGTTTTGAAGTTCTGAACAACTTCTTACATTGAAATGTGACTGTATTTTTGAACCAATTCACTGGAAAGGAAGTTTATGCATGAGAAGTTCAGAGGATCATTAGCAAAGTCTTATTTAATTGAGTGTCTCAGTACTGAAACTGTAACAGTGAGGTCTTTTACTTCTCCAGAAAAAAGCACGCTGTAGGGAGCAGCTTCTATGGCAGTGGATATGCATATAATTGTTCAGTATCAGTCCTGGTATAGAAAATTCCTGGAGCCTCCTGCTTCTCATCTTTTCCACTCTCACCCTCTACACTGCTATTTTGACTGGAGTTAGGGATTAAGACTTTAAATATCAGCTCATTGATTTTTGAAATCTTGATAGGTAGAAAATGGAAAAAATATCAATTCTCTGTATGTGATTTTATAGAAAGATATATATTTAAATTCATCTTAGGAGCAGCCTGTTTTTATTTGCTTGTTTTGGGAAAAACCATCTAGATTACTCTTTAGTTTCACAAATATAGGAAGCACTCTTCACTGGTCTTAAGGAAAACTAAAAATTTGAATGGTTGTTTTTAGATGAAGCAGTCAAGAATTGTGATTAATAATTTAAACTGCTGTGTACATTGAATACAAGTATGTTGCTTCTTATGTGAGATTGTTTTCCCCTGTTGAATTGTTCTTGGCCTATAAAATAAAAACATAGTTTGTATTTATGGAGCTGCTTCCTAGTTAAACAGTAGCATATGGGAAATGGTGAGCTAAAAAGAAGGGACTAAAGAAAGATTTTGACTTGGTCATTGACAGGGACTTTTAAAAAAGGAAATGAGCTGTTCACTGTGACCTGAGCTTAGATAATTTTATAGATGTCATAACTGTGATGTTAATAATAAAAATGAGACTGTTGATTTTGGATTAGTCATATTTAGCATCTTAAGTCTTTGCAAATGGTCTAGCTCTTTTGAGTTTAGTTCTTTTTTTTCAATAATTTGTCAAATGTAACCAAATATACAAACATTTATATTATTAATCTTTTTTTCTAAAGTAGGATTTTTCAACCTTGACAATATCTTCATTTTTAGGCTCAGTATTTCCTTGTCTTGGGAGGCTATCTCATACATTGTAGGATGTTAGGCAGTATTCATGGTCCCTATCAACCAGATCCCAGTTGCATCCTTCTCACTTAGTTTTATAGCTGAATATGTCCCCAGACATTGCAAACAGTTGCATAGAGAGCAAAATTGTATCTGTCACAGAACCACTGGTTGAAAACCACCATTCTATCCCTTCAAAGCCTCCTAAATTATTCCAGGGGATGGTAGTCGTACTATCTCTGACATTTACTATCATTTGCTTACTATCTCTGAATTTCAGAGCTACATGTTTTAGATTTTTGATTATGTCAGTACTTCTGCTACCAATTTCTACATTAGTTATTATTATGAACTGAATGTTTAATTCCCTCCATAATTCGTATGTTGAATCCCCCATCCCCAGTAGGATGATATTTGGAGATGAGGTCTTTGGCAAGCAATTAGATTTAGATTAGGTCATGGGTGTGGGGCCCTCATGATGAAATAAGTGGCCCTTACAAGAAGAATAATATAGAGGAACATCAATGTGTGGATATAACACAGAAGCAGGCATCTTCAAGCCCAAAAGAGAGCTCTCATTAAGGACTGAATTGGCTGGCACCTTGATTGTGGACTTCCTAGCCTCCAAAACTGTAAGAAATAAATGTATGTTGTTTAAGCCATTCAGTCTATGATATTTCATGATGTTAACCCAAGCTGCTTAAGACAGTCATCTCTCACCATTATCCTATGTAACAGCACAAAAAATTAAAAAATCACGTTGCTTATAGTAATGTAAGCTTGCCAGTCATGTTATGTGTTAGTTGAGGCATTGTGAATTGTTTGTGTCCTGTTTCCTCTTTGTACAGACTGTGTTGCCACTCGTGGTTTGGAACATGATCTCCCCCAAGCAAAGGGAAAAATGGAAATGCTGAACTAGGTGATGGCTCTTAAGTTTCTTCTAGGATATTTAAATACCTGAGATCTGCTCTGCCAAGGCAAGTCGTATGGTCAAGCCTGAATTCAGTTGCATGGAAAAGTTTACCTGCGTGGGGGACACTGTAAGTCAAGACAGTAAATAACTGAGAATGAATGGCATCATTTGGGGAATGTTATAGAATAATACTTCATCCTCTGGGCAGGAGGTACAAGTTCCCCTGTAAGATATGGACATTTCCATCACCAATTAATCATTCTGTAAAGGGGTAGCTCTTGAGAAAAAGTGAGAGACTGGGAATGCAGGACTTACACTGAAAGGAGGGAAAAAAATTTTCTTTCACACAGGCATCACAGTGTTTGGATCTGGACCCCATGATATACTACTTAAACATGCATGAGTAGCTCCAAAGAGGTTGAACAGGAACCAAGCAGAGCTTCTCAGAAGAAACTGAGAAAATCTGACCAGGGTACCAGAGTGGTCTCATCCAATAGTGGTTCTAAGCAACTTTCTATACCACGCTGTGTTCCCTACATCTTCAAGTAGCACCCTGAAATATTACAGGACATGCTGTGGCTGTGCTGCTTTAGGGAAAGTATTGACAAACTCTATAAAAGGCAAGATGTAAGTCTTTTTAATCTTTGTGGACCCTGTGGTCTTGACTCAACTGTTCAACTCTGATGTTATAGTATGAAAGTGGCCATAGATGACACTTTGTGTCTATGTTCCAACAAAAATGTATTTATAAAAACAGGTATCAGCACTGTAGGGCTCTCTTTTGCCATCCCCTGATTTAGAGGAGAAGATTGTTTTGTGTTTTAAGATAGGGTGATAAGGGGACACTTGACACCCACCTCAAAGTATCATCTTTTCCAAAACCAGAAGAACTATAGATGGTGATCAGAGGAGAGGTGGTGTAGCAGTCATATAGGAAGGTCTCAGGAGGGCAAAGGAAGTACCAAACCTCCAGGTACCACTCCCCTGTCCCCTGGAGAGATACTAGAGAATGTAGAAACCAGATCCTGACAGAGTGATATTGTTACCAACCTGCCTGAGTGGAGCTCCAAAGGTCCTTCCACCCAGTGTCATTTGAGTCAATAGAATGATACCGAGTTTGGTTCAGAATCAAAGGGACTTTTTAAAAATTTGTTTCTTTTCGGCTGTGCCAGGTCTCTGTTGATGCACAGGCTTTTCTCTAGTTGTGCTGAGCAGGGGCTACTCTCTAGTTGAGGTGTCTGGTCTTCTCATTGTGGTGGCTTGTCTTTTTACAGTGCACAGGCTCTGGGGCACACGAGCCTCACTTCTTGCAGCCTGTGGACTCAGTAGTTGTGGTTCCCAGGCTCTAGGGCATAGGCGCAATTATTGTGGTGCATGGGCTTAGTTTTTCCATGGCACTGGGATCTTCCTGTATCAGGGATCCAACCCATATCTTCTGCAGTGGCAGATGCATTCTTTACTGCTGAGTCATCAGAGAATGGAGAGGTGCAAGGTCATGCTGTAGAGCACACACTACGCTACAGGTGGTGGATGGGCCTGTTTTATAGGGAATCTCATGGGCATCAGTGGGGAGGCGGCAGAGTTCTCATGGAGGCAGCGCTGCTCACGCTCCAGATCAAGGTGCCCAGGCAGTGTCTATGCACACAGCCGCCCCCTGAGCTTAGGTATCAGGGCAGCAGTTTCACATTACAGCAGTTTCTGCATCAGTTCCGTCTCACAGTCATGTCCGACTCTTTGTGATCCTGTGCACTGCAGCACGCCAAGCTTCCCTGTCCATTTCCAACTCCTGGAGCTTACTTAAACTCATGTCCATTGATTGGTGAAGCCATCTGACCATTTCATCCTCTGTCATCCCTTTCTCCACCAGCCTTCAATCTTTCTCAGCATCAGGCTCTTTTCCAATGAGTAGATTCTTCGCATCAGGTGGCAAAATATTGGAGTTTCAGTCAGCATTATCAGTCCTTCCAATGAATACCCAGGACTGATCTCCTTTAGAATGAACTGGTTGAATCTCCTTGCAGTCCAAGAGACTCTCCAGAGTCTTCTCCAACACTACAGTTCAAAAGCATCAATTCTTCCGCACTCAGCTTTCTTCACAGTCCGACTATCACATCCATACATGACCACTGGAAAAACCATAGCTTTAACTAGACAGACCTTTGCTAGAAAAGTAATGTCTTTGCTTTTTAATATGCTGTCTAGGTTGGTCATAACTTTTCTTCCAAGTAGCAAATGTCTTTTAATTTCATGGCTGCAGTCATCATCTTCAGAGATTTTGGAGTCCAAAAAAATTAAGTCAGCCACTGTTTCCATTGTTTCCCCATCTATTTGCCGTGAAGTGATGGGACCAGATGCCATGATTTTAGTTTTCTGAATGTTGAGCTTTAAGCCTCTTTGTTTCTTTTCGGCTGTGCCAGGTCTCTGCTGATGCACAGGCTTTTCTCTAGTTGTGCTGAGCAGGGGCTACTCTCTAGTTGTGGTGTCTGGTCTTCTCATTGTAGTGGCTTGTCTTTTTACAGTGCATGGGCTCTGGGGCACACGAGCCTCACTTCTTGCAGCCTGTGGACTCAGTAGTGGTGGTTCCCAGGCTCTAGGGCACAGGCGCAATTATTGTGGTGCGTGGGCTTAGTTGCTCCATGGCACGTGGGATCTTCCTGTATCAGGGATCCAACCCATATCTCCTGCAGTGGCAGATGGATTCTTTACTGCTGAGTCATCAGAGAATGGAGGGGTGCAAGGTCATGCTGTAGAGCACACGCTACGCTACAGGTGGTGGATGGGCCTGTTTTATAGGGAATCTCATGGGCATCAGTGGGGAGGCGGCAGAGTTCTCATGGGGGCAGCACTGCTCACGCTCCAGATCAAGGTGCCCAGGCAGTGTCTATGCACACGGCTGCCCCCTGAGCTGAGGTGTCAGGGCAGCAGTTTCACATTACAGCAGTTTCTGCATTAGTTCCGTCGCACAGTCGTGTCCGACTCTTTGTGATCCTGTGCACTGCAGCACACCAAGCTTCCCTGTCCATTTCCAACTCCTGGAGCTTACTTAAACTCATGTCCATTGATTGGTGAAGCCATCTGACCATTTCATCCTCTGTCGTCCCTTTCTCCACCAGCCTTCAATCTTTCCCAGCATCAGGCTCTTTTTCAATGAGTAGATTCTTCGCATCAGGTGGCAAAATATTGGAGTTTCAGTCAGCATCATCAGTCCTTCCAATGAATACCCAGGACTGATCTCCTTTAGAATGAACTGGTTGGATCTCCTTGCAGTCCAAGAGACTCTCCAGAGTCTTCTCCAACACTACAGTTCAAAAGCATCAATTCTTCCGCACTCAGCTTTCTTCACAGTCCAACTCTCACATCCATACATGACCACTGGAAAAACCATAGCTTTAACTAGACAGACCTTTGCTAGAAAAGAAATGTCTTTGCTTTTTAATATGCTGTCTAGGTTGGTCATAACTTTTCTTCCAAGTAGCAAATGTCTTTTAATTTCATGGCTGCGGTCATCATCTGCAGAGATTTTGGAGTCCAAAAAAATTAAGTCAGCCACTGTTTCCATTGTTTCCCCATCTATTTGCCGTGAAGTGATGGGACCAGATGCCATGATCTTCATTTTCTGAATGTTGAGCTTTAAGCCAACTTTTTCACTCTCCTCTCTCACTTTCAGTAGGAGGCTCTTTAGTTCTTCTTCACTTTCTGCCATAAGGGTGGTGTCATCTGCATATCTGAGGTTATTGATATTTCTCCCGGCAATCTTGATTCCAGCTTGTGCCTCATCCAGCCTGGCATTACGCATGATGTACTCTGCATATAAGCTAAATAAGCATGGTGACAATATACAGCCTTGGTGTACTCTTTTCCCAATTTGGAACCAGTCTGTTGTTCCATGCTCAGTTCTAACTGTTGCTTCTTGACCTGCATACAGATTTCTCAAGAGGCAGGTCAGGTGGTCTGGTATTCCCATCTCTTTCAGAATTTTTCACAATTTGTTGTGATCCACACAGAGTCTTTGGCATAGTCAGTAAAGCAGAAGTAGGTGTTTTTCTGAAACTCTCTTGCTTTTTTGATGATCCAATGGATGTTGGCAATTTGATCTCTGGTTTCTCTGGCTTTTCCAAATCCACCTTGAACATTTGGAAGTTCATGGTTCACATACTGTTGAAACCTGGCTTGGAGAATTTTGATCATTACTTTGCTAGCATGTGAGATGAGTGACGTTATATGGCAGTTTGAACAATCTTTGGCATTGCCTTTCTTTGAGATTGGAATTGTTGGGGGGAGTAGATAATTTCCTCAGTTCTGTCTTGCCACAGCAAAAATTTGAAGTGACAGATGTACCAGTGTTATAGCTCAGTTTTATTGGCAAGCAAAGGAAATACATCCTGGAGGAGTGAGGGCAGTCTGTGAAGAGAAGAGACACCCCTGGCTCAATTTTGGCTCCTCTTTTTGTGTGTTTTTCTCCTCCCCTTGAGCCTGCCCTATGTAAATTGGGCTAGCCAGGAGGGCTGTTTGTTTTACCTGAGGTCTTCACTCTGGTCCTTGGACCTTCCTTTGTTCTATTTTCATGGGCTTTTCCCTTCTTTGTATTTTAGCCACTGCCATTTTGGACTCCTTTTTCCTATTCTATCTACCTAACAGAATGAAAACTGACCTTTTCTAGTCCTGTGGCCGCAGCTGATTTTTCCAAATTTCCCTGCCTGTCGAGTACAGCGCACGCACAGCATCATCTTTTAGGATTTGTAATAACTCAACTGGAATTCCTTCACCTTCACTAGCTTTGTTTCTCGTGATGCTTCCTAAGGCCCACTTGACTTCGCGTGCCAGGATATCTAGCTCTAGGTGAGTGATCACACCATTGTGATTATCTGCATCATGAAGATCTTTTTTTGTCTTCTATGTATTTTTGCGGCCTCTTCTTAGTATCTTCTGTGTCTGTTAGGTCCATAGCATTTCTGTCCTTTATTGTGCCCATCTTTGCATGAATGTTCCCTTGGAATCTAATTTTCTTAAAGAGATCTCTAGTGTTTCCCATTCTATTATTTTCCTCTATTTCTTTGCATTGATCACTGAAGAAGGCTTATTTCTCCTTGCTCTTCTTTGGAACTCTGCATTCAAATGGGTATATCTTTCCTCTTCTCCTTTGCCTTTAATTTCTCTTCTTTTGTCAGCTATTTGTAAGGCCTCCTCAGATGACCATTTTGCCTTTTTGCATTTCTTTTTCTTGGAGATGGTCTTAATCACTGCCTCCTGTACAATGTCATGAACCTCCCTCCATAGTTCTTCAAGCACTCTATGAGATCTAATCCCTTGAATCTATCTTTTCCCTTCTTTGTATTTTAGCCACTGCCATTTTGGACTCCTTTTTCCTATTCTATCTACCTAACAGAATGAAAACTGACCTTTTCTAGTCCTGTGGCCGCAGCTGATTTTTCCAAATTTCCCTGCCTGTCGAGTACAGCACACGCACAGCGTCATCTTTTAGGATTTGTAATAACTCAACTGGAATTCCTTCACCTTCACTAGCTTTGTTTCTCGTGATGCTTCCTAAGGCCCACTTGACTTCGCATGCCAGGATATCTAGCTCTAGGTGAGTGATCACACCATTGTGATTTTCTGTGTCATGAAGATCTTTTTTTGTCTTCTGTGGATTTTTGTTGCCTCTTCTTAGTATCTTCTGTGTCTGTTAGGTCCATAGCATTTCTGTCCTTTATTGTGCCCATCTTTGCATGAATGTTCCCTTGGAATCTCTAATTTTCTTAAAGAGATCTCTAGTCTTTCCCATTCTATTATTTTCCTCTATTTCTTTGCATTGATCACTGAAGAAGGCTTATCTCTCCTTGCTCTTCTTTGGAACTCTGCATTCAAATGGGTATATCTTTCCTCTTCTCCTTTGCCTTTAACTTCTCTTCTTTTGTCAGCTATTTGTAAAGCCTCCTCAGATGACCATTTTGCCTTTTTGCATTTCTTTTTCTTGGGGATGGTCTTGATCACTGCCTCCTGTACAATGTCATGAACCTCCCTCCATAGTTCTTCAAGCACTCTATGAGATCTAATCCCTTGAATCTGTTTGTCACTTCCACTGTATAATCGTAAGGGATTTGATTTAAGTCATACCTGAGTGGGTAGTGGTTTTCTCTAGTTTCTTCAATTTAAGTCTCTGTTGGACCCCCTATAAACAAGTGAAACTAGACAAAGCCCAAACAAAGGAAAAAAAAAAAAAAACCAGGATAGACTTTATTACCTAGATTCTATTTTTATTTCCTGGGAATTTTTAATGGGCTTTGCTGGTGGCAAATCCCTCTTCAGCTCTTTTTCCTGCTCCTCATTCTTGAGGGGCACTAAGGAGTGATGGTCTGACTTCTATTTTTCTTCCTGCTAATTTGGGACATAATCAAAACCCCAAGAAGAAAAGCAGAACTCTTCCCCAGCTGCTATTAGATATGTTTGGTTGTCACTTGGCCTCAGCCCTAACTGTTCACATCCCTGTGTGATCATCATTTGTCTAACCCTTTACAGAAAAAGAACATCAGACAATTTAAGATGCATGACCCAAATATTAGCAAGAGAATATGTGTTTGTGTGCTCAGTCATTCAGTTGTGTCCGTCTCCTAACCCCATGGACTGTAGCCCACCAGGCTCCTCTGTCCATGGGATTCCCTAGGCATGAATCCTGGAGTGGGTTGCCATTTCCTTCTCCCAAATTCAAATGCACTTTAACTTATTCCTTGAGACTAACATCAAGCAGATCAGGGCAATCAGAAGCCACTGAAGGTCTGATTGAATCTCTACTTTCCCTGACAATTGGGGTTGCCATGTTGAGTACATGGTCTATTTTAATCCCAGGGCCCTCATTATCCCCTTTGCCACATGTGACACAAATTGTGTACCCCATGGACTGTAGCCCACCAGGCTCCTCTGTCCATGGGATTCCCTAGGCATGAATCCTGGAGTGGGTTGCCATTTCCTTCTCCCAAATTCAAATGCACTTTAACTTATTCCTTGAGACTAACATCAAGCAGATCAGGGCAATCAGAAGCCACTGAAGGTCTGATTGAATCTCTACTTTCCCTGACAATTGGGGTTGCCATGTTGAGTACATGGTCTATTTTAATCCCAGGGCCCTCATTATCCCCTTTGCCACATGTGACACAAATTGTGGACCATTATCATTTTGTATGGATCCTACGAGCCCAAATGTGGGGACTATTTCTATTGCAGCCATGAAATTAAAAGATGCTTATTCCTTGAAAAGAAAGTTGTGACCAACCTAGATAGCATATTAAGAAGCAGAGACATTACTTTGCCAACAAAGGTCCATCCAGTCAAGGCTATGGGCTTTCCAGTCGTCATGTATGGATGTGAGAGGTGGACTATGAAGAAAGCTGAGCACCAAAGAATTGATGTTTTTACTGTGGTGTTGGACAAGACTCTTGAGAGTCCCTTGGACTGCAAGAAGATCCAACCAGTCCATCCTAAAGGAGATCAGTCCTGGGTGTTCACTGGAAGGACTGATGCTGAAGCTGAAACTCCAATACTTTGGCCACTTCATGTGAAGAGTTGACTCACTGGGAAAGACCCTGATGCTGGGAGGGATTGGGGGCAGGAGGAGAAGGGGATGAAAGAGGATGAGATGGCTGGATGGCATCACCAACTCAATGGACATAAGTTTGGGTAAACTCTGGGAGTTGGTGATGGACAGGGAGGCCTGGTGGGCTGTGATTCATGGGATGGCAAAGAGTCAGACACAACTGAGCAACTGAACTGAACTAAACTGAATGTAACCTGGAAGGGTTAATTTAGATTTCATATTGTATCTGCTTCTGTGATTTTATTCCTTTATCTTGCCAATTTTGTTATTGTTGCTGTTCAGTTGCCAAGTCATGTCTGATTCTTTGTGACCCCATGGACTGCAGCACCCCAGGCCTCCCTGTTCCTCACTTTCTCCCAGAGTTTGCTCAAGTTCATGTCCTTTGAATCAGTGATGCCATCCAATTATCTCATCCTCTGCTGCCCTCTTTTCCTTCTGCCTTCAATTTCTCCCTCAGCTCAGATGGTAAAGTGTCTGCCTACAATGCAGGAGACCCAGGTTCGATCCCTGTGTTGGGAAGATCCCCTGGAGAAGAAAATGGCAACCTACTCCAGTACTCTTGCCTGGAAAATCCCATGGATGGAGGAGCCTAATAGACTACAGTCCATGGGGTCACAGAGTTGGACACGACTGAGTGACTTCTCTTTCTCTCTTTCAATCTTTCCCAGCATCAGGGACTTTTTCAGTGACTTGACTGTTTGCATCAGGTGACTAAAGTATTGGAGCTTCAGCATCAGATCTTCCAATGAGTACTCTGGGTTGATTTTCTTTAAGATTGACTGATTAGATCTCCTTGCTGCACAAGGGACTGTCAAGAGTCTTCTCTGGCACCACAATTAGAAAGCATCAATTCTTTGGCACCCTGCCGTCTTCATGGTCAAGCTCTCACATCTGTACATGACTACTGGAAAAACCAAGCCTTGACTATACAGACTTTCGTTGGCAAGGTGATGTCTTTGCTTTTTAATACACTGTCTAGGTTTGTCATAGCTTTCCTGCCAATAAGCAGTCATCTTCTAATTTTATGAAATCATCATCCACAGTGATTTTAGAGCCCAAGAAGAGGATATCTGCTACTGTAGGCATATATAATGGCCTGCCTCAGGAAGATAGCCTGACCCTGCCCACCTATGAAGGGTTGTAAGGAAGTGAAACTAACACATCCCCCTGCCTGAGGCTTACTACTCTAAGAGATATTTGCAAGAATTAAATGGTCTTTTTACTTTATTTCTTCACCTCACCCATCTGTGATCCACAAAAGAAACTGGCATCCAAGCTCCACAAGATGGTTATTTTGGCACCCTGCCATCTTCTCAGTCACCTGTTCCAAGTAGGAAAAGGAGTACGTCAAGAATGTATGTTGTCACCATGCTTATTTAACTTCTATGCAGAGTACAACATGAGAGACGCTGGACTGGAAGAAGCACAAGCTGGAATCAAGATTGCCAGGAGAAATATTAATCACCTCAGATATGCAGGTGACACCACCCTTATGGCAGAAAGTGAAGAGGAACTAAAAAGCCTCTTGATGAAAGTGAAAGAGGAGAGTGAAAAAGCTGGCTTAAAGTTCAACATTCAGAAAACAAAGATCATGGCATCTGGTCCCAACACTTCATGGGAAATAATAGATGGGGAAACAGTGGAAACAGTGTCAGACTTTATTTCTTTGGGCTCCAAAATCACTGCAGATGTTGACTGCAGCCATGAAATTAAAAGACGCTTTAAAGGAAAGTTATGATCAACCTGGATAGCATATTCAAAAGCAGAGACATTACTTTGCCAACTAAGGTCCATCTAGTCAAGGCTATGGTTTTTCCTGTGGTCATGTATGGATGTGAGAGTTGGACTGTGAAGAAGGCTGAGCGCCGAAGAATTGATGCTTTTGAACTGTGGTGTTGGAGAAGACTCCTGAGAGTCCCTTGGACTGCAAGGAGATCCAAGCAGTCCATTCTGAAGGAGATCAACCCTGGGATTTCTTTGGAAGGAATGATGCTAAAGCTGAAACTCCAGTACTTTGGCCACCTCATGCGAAGAGTTGACTCATTGGAAAAGACTTTGATGCTAGGAGGGATTGGGGGCAGGAGGAGAAGGGGACGACCGAGGATGAGATGGCTGGATGGCATAACTGACTTGGACGTGAGTCTGAGTGAACTCTGGGAATTGGTGATCGACAGGGAGGCCTGGTGTGCTGCGATTCATGGGGTTGCAAAGAGTCAGACATGACTGAGCAACTGAACTGAACTGACCTTGTCTCAACCCCTCATCCCTCAGAATTACTGACCTACCGTGAGGCAAACAGAGTGGGCTTGGACTTGGTCACATTAATGCCTTTGCCTTTTCAGTAGCTGTTAAGTTCTAGCAAGGAATGCTTCTATCCACCCAGAAAACATGTTGAAATTGTCCTGCACTCTTGGCATGACAGTGAAATCAATCTGCCGATTGTCCCCAGGATATGGCCCCCTGGTCTGACTAGGCCTTATCTGGGGCCTTTTGGGATCTGGTGTTGAGGTTGTTCATTGTGCAGATGGGACATGTCTCAACTGTCTGACTGATTATGTTTGACTGATTATACTTTTTATGCCAGAAATTGCCATGAGCTCAATGAACCTATTATAAAGGACTTGAATTCCTTGTTGAGACTCCCTAATGACTTGACAAGCTGCAGTTCAGGGAAGGAAGTATTGTCCATGTTCATTGACTAGCCACCCATGACCTCATAGATCTCACTGAAGCCTCATTTTAGGGCTTTGTCTAATTTTTCTTTTCTGTGGATTGGGGAATAATTGGATGAATCTGGAACTTGAGGTAGGAGGGGTAATTGCCAAGTTATCAGTTCTAGGGCTACCCTTGGGCAGTTCTGTCCTCCTTGTTGTTTCCCTTTATTAACTCTGAATCCCCCTCCAATGAATCCTTGTCACCTTTTTTGGTAACTGTACTGCTTTTAAAGCTTCAACATGCTTAAGCCATGTTTTATGTGTTCATTATCTGCAATAAGCATACTTCTTTCTAAAAAGTCCCAGGTGTGTAGGATGGGATATGCATACCAGGAATCTGTGGACATCTAAAATCTTCCCTGTCCTTCACTGTAAAGCTCAGGTGAAGGCTATCAGCTCAGCCTTTTGGCTGAAGTCCCTGAAAGCTGGCTTTGTGCTTCTACTACTTGGGTCAGAGAGGTTAATGTGTATCCTTCCAGCCTTTTTCCTTCTCTCATTAAACTTTTATGAACCATTCTGCTTCTTCAGGAAGAGGCTTACTTCCTAGGTTAGGGTCGCTGTTCACTTCCTAGATTGAGTCTATGATTTCTATACAATCATGCTCCAGGGGCCCTATTTCTCTGGGTAACATCATGGCAGGATCTAGCATGTGTCAGGATTTTATGGTAACCACTGTGTTGTTTTCCCTGATGGCTCAGAGGTTAAAGCGTCTGCCTCCAATGCGGGAGACCTGGGTTCGATCCCTGGGTCGGGAAGATCCCCTGGAGAAGGAAATGGCAATCCACTCCAGTATTCTTGCCTGTAGAATCCCATGGACAGAGAAGCCTAGTACATTACAGTCCACGGGGTCGCAAAGAGTCGGACACGACTGAGCAACTTCACCTCACTGTGTTGTTTCAATGTACAGAGTGAACTTGAATCAACGTTCCAGGTGATAAACATTCTGTTCCCTTAGAACTTACTAAAGCTTGAACCTGGTGTGGAGTCTATATAGAGATTGGCTGACCAAGCATTAAATTTTCAACCTCCTTTAGCAAGGTTGTAGTGGCTGCTACTGCCTGAAGGCAAAGCCATCCATTAGCAGTCTGACTTAATTGTTTAGAGAAATAAGCAATCACCAGTAAGGTGTTCCAGTTTTTGAGCTAATACCCCAAGAGTGATGCTTTTTTTTTTTTTCTTTTTTAATATTTATTTATTTACTTACTTCTGTCTGCGCTGGGTCATCATTGCTGCACGGGCTTTTCTCTAGTTGCAGAGAGCAGGGGCCACTTTTTCAATGCGGTGGCTTCTCTTGTTATGGGGCACAGGCTCTAGGGTACACCAGCTTCAGTAGTTGCAGCTCCAGGGCTCTTGAGCTTGGGCAAGTAGTTGTGGTTCAAGGGCTTAGTTGCCCCGAGGCATGTGGCATCTTCCCAGATCAGGGATTGAACCTGTGTCTCCTGTATTGGCAGGTAGATTATATACCACTGAGCTACCAAGGAAGCCCTCTTTTTTCTACTGAATGTAAAGATAAAAGAGTTTATCTAAATCTGGGAGGGCTAGGGATGGGGCCTGAAGCTATTGCTTTTCAGATTCAAAATACCCCTTTATATTCTGAATTCCATTTAAGAAGATCATCATTCTATTTACTTTTTATATAGAAGCCTATAAGGGCTTAGTTGCCCCGAGGCATGTGGCATCTTCCCAGATCAGGGATTGAACCTGTGTCTCCTGTATTGGCAGGTAGATTATATACCACTGAGCTACCAAGGAAGCCCTCTTTTTTCTACTGAATGTAAAGATAAAAGAGTTTATCTAAATCTGGGAGGGCTAGGGATGGGGCCTGAAGCTATTGCTTTTCAGATTCAAAATACCCCTTTATATTCTGAATTCCATTTAAGAAGATCATCATTCTATTTACTTTTTATATAGAAGCCTAGGGGCTTTCTGGTGGCTTGGGCACCAAAGAATCTGCCTTCAATGCAGAAGACACTGCAATGAGTTTGACCCCTAGGTCAGGAAGACCCCTGGAGAAGGGGATGGCTATCCACTGCAGTATTCTTGTGGAGAATTTCATGAGCAAAGGAGCCTGATAGGCTACAGTCCATGGGGTTGCAAAGAGTTGGACACAACTAAGTGACTAAAAAACTAGTTACCAGACCATAGTTAGGGGTCCAGATGCAGCAGAACTCAGCCAGGGATACACTGAAGCTGTCTTCTACTTTTAGGAGGGTTCCAACAAGGGTTCTCCCACTAGTGTTGTTCGACCCAATAGGACACTAAGTTTAGGTTGGTTCAGAAGGAAAGGAAAGCTTTATTCTTGGGTCCACATATGGAGAGGTATGAGCTTGTGGCTTAGAGCACACACTCTTCCCGACAGGCCCTGGGCAGGGCTGCTTTATAGGGATTTTGTTACTAGCTGGACAGGGCAGAGTTCTCACTGGGCAGATTCAGCTTTGTTGCTTATGGCTCCAGATCACAGTGCTGGGTGCAGTGTCTCTACACATGGCCCAGTGCTGCCATCTTGAATTGTGATTTTGTGTGAAGTGCTTCTGTACACAGCCTGCCAGCTGAGGTGTCAGCCCAGCTCTTCCACACTAGAAACTTGGGTCTGAAGTGCCAGGTGCCAGAAGCTTCCACATGTGGTGCCCAAACAACAAGTAAAAATAGACAAAACACAAAAGAAAGA
>SJXQ01004598.1:45208-62983 GCA_006408695.1 Aepyceros melampus | reverse complement strand
GGGAGATGGTGATTGACAGAGAGGCCTGGCGTGGTACAATTCGTGGGGTCACAAAGAATCAGACATGACTGAGCGACTGTACTGAACTGAACTGAGCTGAAGTCTTTGTGATCCCACAGACTAGCCCACCAGCTCCTCTGTCCATGGGATTTCCCAGGCAAGAATACTGGAGTGGGTAGTGATTTCCTTCTCCAGGGGATCTTCTTGATTCAGGATCAGACCTGGGTCTCTCGCATTGTGGGCGGATTCTTTACCACCTCAGCCACCTGGGAGGGTAAAATACTTCTATATGTTTTTTTCAAAAAGTAAAGATGTTTTCTTACATAAACTCTATCATATCTAACCAAATTAACCATAGTTTCTTAATATTATATATTACCTAGTTCTTATTCCGATCTTTTCCACTTGTTTGAAAAATACCTTTTATATTGTTTGAATCAGAATTCAGATGGGATATTAGCAGTTTGTTGTGTTTCTTGAGTCCTTTTTTTCTATTAGTACAGTTTATTCGGGAGAAGAGTGATATCGGTTTGTAGATCACCTTTGATAGAAAATGTTTGTGCCAGCTATGTAGTACACAGTTCTGCTCCAGTTTGTTAAGAATCCAAAATCTTCCTCAAATAAGACATGCTTTTTTTTTTAATGGAATGCATATACAACAGTAGTACAGAATAGATTGATGAACTCTCAGCTTTAATAACTATCAGCTCAGGACCTGTCTTGTTTCATATATACCTTCAGCTGTGTACCTTCTCCTGAATCTGTTTGAAGCATATTTCACATCTAATTCATCTGTAAATATTTCTAAGTATATACACACACACACACACACACACACACATATATAAAAAACTGGGTTGGTTCTATAGAATATTTCTCATTCTGAATTTATATGGTTCCTTTTTCTTGATGTCATTTTACTTACTCCTTTTCTGTATTGATTTAAATTGAAAGTTTGAACTAAGCAGTGTTTCTCAAGCTTTTTTTTTATTATTATTCCTTTAAAGGCCCTTTTTAGACATTTTTTTCCTTTGATGTCTGCTCCATGAGTAGAGCATTGTGCTTTTGGAAGGCAAGAAGCCGTTTTAATTTCTATTGAAGATTTTTTTTGCCCCTGGATGTGACACTGCAACTATTAAGAATATACAATATAAAGATTTGATTCTGTAGTTTGACTCTTTGTTGTTGTTGTTTAGTCGCTAAGTTGTGTCTGATTCTTCGTGACCCCATGGACTACAGCATGCGAGGCTTCCCTGTCCTTCACTATCTCCTGCAGTTTGCTCAACTCATGTTCATTGAATCGGTGACGCCATCCAGTGATCTCATCCTCTGTTGCCCTCTTCTCCTCCTGCCCTCAGTCTTGCCCAGCATCAGGGTCTTTTCCAGTGAATTGGCTCTTAAGATCAGGTGACCAAAGTATTGGAGCTTCAGCTTCAGCATCAGTCCTTCCAATGAATATTCAGTGTTGATCTCCTTTAGGATTGACTGGTTGGATCTCCTTGCAGTCCAAGAGACCCTCAAGAGTCTTCTCCAGCACCACAATTCGAAAGCATCAGTTCTTCGGCACTCAGCTTTATTGTGGTCCAGTTCTCACATTTGTACATGACTACTGGAAACACTATAAAAAAACTGGAAAAAGCAAAGTTTCACTCTTTACATAAGAACATTTTATAAGTAGGATGTGTTATAAAAATATATTTGCTAGGGGGTATCAAGATTCATTTCACTGAGTAAAACTCCATGAGGGCAGGAATTTGGTGTTTTTTCCCCCTTATCATTGGATATGTAGAACCTATCATAGTAAGTGAATGAATGAGCAAGGAATAGAATTTCCAACTCCTTGTCTAACGGAACTGCTAGTTAAAAGAGAAATAACCCAATTAATGTTGTGAAATCTTTTGTTTTTGTTAATGAATCTTTAAAATAGTACTTTTCCTATTGAAGGATAATTAAAATTCTTTTAATATGGTGGAAAGAAGTATCATAACATTTCTAATAATTTTCATTTCAGTTAATAAAAATTAATGATGATCATTCGACTGTTCATAAAACTGTACTGGAAATAGAGAGTAATAAAAAGCACCTATCTCATAGGGATGTTGTGAGGATTAAATTAGTTAATACATGTAAAGCAGTTACAACTAGACTTCACACATAAAAAAATGCCTAACAACTATTCATTAGTAATTGAGGATGGTGCTGGGGCTCTTCTTTGCCTTCATTTTGCAGGAGGGCTCCTGATGGTTGGTTGATCAATTCTTCCATTCATAGTGAGGTTGGCACTTTTCTCTCAGGCCCTTGCAAAAGCTCCATGAAAGGATCATCCTCCTTAAGACTTTCCATCAACTTTCTTTCCAGAGGTCCTCTTCAAGACCCTTGATGATAGAGGACTGAGAAGAGCTGCAGAATGGTTGCTATATTGCAGTCAAGTGGTGAGGGCTTAAAGTGAGCTCTGCCTGTAGTTCTATGTGACTGACTGATGCAGGGCAAGTTGGTTTAACTCCTAGTTTCTTCCTTTGCCCACATCTCATCTCAGAGAATGACCTTCTCATCTCTTTTCTTACTCTGAGCAGCCATACTCAACTTCTTTTACTTTCACACAGATGCCATATCCTCTCCTACATCTGCCCCTTTGAACATGCTGTTCCGTTTAATGTAACATTCTTTCTCTCCCCTCCCCAGTTGCTTTATTTGGTCAGATCCTACTCATGCTTGCATTAATTGGCTCTTTTTTAGGAGACATTTTCTAACAGATTCCCACCAGACTAGTTTGTGTCTCTGCCATGCTCCCCTTTCACATCATCATGGTTTTAAAACCTTTCTTCCCATTTGGAGTAACCCTACAGACTTAGCTCCAGAGGCGTTGATAGAATCTGACATGCTCATTGCTGCATCCCCAATTCCTGGTGCATAGGAAACCTCAATTTATGTGGTATACGTGGATGTAAAAAAAAAAATACTGGCAGTATTGTTACTTAGAATTCGGTTAACATTATTTCCATAGCTGCCTTGTTTCATGGATTTTTTTTTTTTTTCCCCTGTAAAGCTGCTGAAACTTAGAAGCTGATTTTATCACAGTGTAAGATGACTTTGGAAAATCCTGCATTCCTTTTAGATGAATCTTTACAACTTGGTGAGTTTCACTAGATATCTTCAGTCTTCATTTTGAGCTCAGAAGTATGCCTTCTCTTCTTGTTTGTTTTTTTTTGACATAAATATTGGGTACAGTGAGGTTTGCAATCTCCTTGCAAGGAGCATAGGACAGATTATTATAAAAATATTTAGAGTATAGCCTGCTAACTTCTTTGATAGCTTTTATTTATCTTTAGAATTTTTATTCTCAAGAGAAGTGAAAAATTATTTATTGAAAGATAATTGATATCCAGATGTATTTCAGCAGTTCTTGAAATTCTTCAAAGTTACCATGTGAAAGTAAGAACTAAAACTTGTCTTTTCTTTTTTTTAGAGAAAGGTGATTTGCAAATGAATGAAAAGTAGACTAAGAATTATTTTGTGTCAGGTTTTAGGTTTAGAGATCAGTTGACTGAGGTAAAGACGGGCCAGTCACCTGCTACAACTCCAGCTTATAAGCAGGCCTGTCCATCCAGGGACACACTACCAAATCCAGCCTACTGCCTATTTCATATGACCTGTGAACTAAGAATAGCCTTTACATTTTTAAATGGTTGGTGGAAAAAAATCCTGGAAGAAGAATACTATTTTGCAATATGTTGAAATTATATGAAACTCAGGTTTACTGTTTATGAATAAAGCTTTATTGAAATACAGCTGATCTTATTTTTTAACACATTGTGTATGGCTGTTTTGAGGCTATAGAGGCAGAGTTAGGGAGTTGCATCAGAGACCTTAGGGCCCAGAAAGCCAAAAATATTTACTTTATGATGCTTTATAGAGTAAGTTGGAGAAGGAAATGGCAACCCACTCCAGTGTTCTTGCCTGGAGAATCCCAGGGACGGAGGAGCCTGGTGGGCTGCCGTCTATGGGGTCGCACAGAGTCAGACACGAATGAGCGACTTAGCAGTAGCAGCAGCATAGAGTAAGTTAGCTGACCTCTGCTCTACCTAGTTGGAAAAGTATTTATAGATTGAGTGCTAAGATAAGAAATGAGTTTTGGGGAAAGTTAGAGGGAGATAAGAGTTAATAAGCAATTCTCAGTGAGTGAACTTATACTTTTTTTCTGTCCTGGAAAGTGGAATCCATATTCTCATTAGGCCTGTGTTGCTGTTTTCAAGCAGGAAATAAGTTGATTCTGGTATTACTTTTCTTCTAAAGTGAATGTAAATGGGCATATTAGGAAGAAAATTAAAATAGTACTCTCAGTTTTTTACCAGGTTTTAGTGTTACCATAATGTCTTAAGCAGTGCGTGCGTGAAAGTTGTTTCAATTGTGTCCAGCTTTGCAACCCAGTGGACTATAGCCTGCCTGGTTCCTCTGTCCATGGGATTCTCCAGGCAAGACTATTGGAATGGGTTGCCATGCCCCCCTCCAGGGGATCTTCCCAACCCAGGGATCAAACCCATGTCTCTTATGTCTCCTGAATTGGCAGGCAGGTTCTTTACCACTAGCACCAGCTGGGAATCCTGCTTAAACAGACTGTCCTCTAAATCATGATTGAAAGAAGCAGATAATCAAGCACACAAAAATAGTAGGTCATATTGCCTTGGTTAAGCCACATCCTCATGGGAAACAGGCGTGATAAAAATTAAGCCATGAATGAAAATTGGACTTAGTTATGTTATTTAAGGTTGGTAAATTTTGTGCTAGCCACTGCAGTCATATGATTAACTCAAAGTAATAGAAAACCAGTGTAAATTATGTTAAGGAATAATAAAAAAGTTCTCACTAAACTGTAAAAAGCTATAGCTAAAATAAAAATAAACTACAAAAGTGACTTTAACGGTTCTTGATCACCCGACAGCTAAGACTCAAACCAGGATTAGATAACCCATTATGATTAGCCCTAAACTCAGATAATTACAGTAACAAAATTATTTGCCAGAGTTCTATTAGCAATAGCTTAAAACTCAAGAACTTGATGGTGTTTCATACCCCTCTAGAGGAGCCTGCTCTATAATTGATAAACCCTGATAAAGCTCACCAGTATTTGCAAATTCAGTCTGTATACTGCTGTTTTTAGCAAAAAGGAATAATAGAAAGTATAATTATTACTCATAAAAATATTAGGTCAAAATGTAATGTGGGATGGGAGGAAATGGACTGTACTTTCTATTTCAAGAACATATTTTTTATTATATGAAAGTTTTTACGAAACTAAAAACCAAAGGAGGCTATGGTAATAAATTAAGAATAGAGTGCCTAGTTGAATCAGGCCATCAAGCATGCACACTCCACCCATCACCCTCCTCAATTATTAGTAACTTTTATAACCTCTTAGCAAGTACCAAATACATGTGAGGAGATAAAGTCTTAATGAGGGAAGCATACTAGAAAGTGTGCTTGGATAACTCAAAGGCTAGCGTAAATAAAAGCACCTAGTTTATTTTACCCTCAGGAGTTTCATAATTTATGGATACTTTAAATCTGTCCCAAATCTCCCACAAATTCAACTGTTATAAGCAGATTGAATAAATTATTCACCCAGTATTTAAAGTATAAGAGATGGAAATTTTAAAATTTGGGGTGCTATGTGGAAAATACTATAAGGGTATGATAAAAAAAAAGCATTAAAAGTAATAAACATTTCCCCTTTTACCTTTTATATAATGATTTAACTAGGAAATTTTTAACAAAGAGAACTTAAATCCCCAGAAGCCAGATGAGCTCCTTACGAACAGTTTATTAGAACAAACTCTTCTATATAGCAAAATTCTGAGAAGATTTGTAAGTAGAGGTGACAAGCCCGACAAGCCTGATGAGAGCTGGTTGTCCAAAAAAAAAAAATCTTAGATCTTAGTTCAACTTTACAAACTATTAAAAACTCAGAAATTTTAATGTATATATAAATGTTAATCTAAAAAGTTTCAACTCCTTAGAAACAGGGTACAACCTTATCTGGAGAGTAAAAATAACACCATAGTTGCGTTAAAAAACACCATCTTAAGCATTCAAGCTTGGCAACACATTTACCTTAATACCAATGATAAATTGACTCCTGGTTTAATACTGGACTAATCTATTAATTAAAAGAAACAATAATGTTAATATGACTAACAGGAAATGTTTCTTCTTGCATAAGCTTATATAAGTAATGGAATCACTGGTAGATAACAAATCTAAGTCAATGTTAAATTATTTATTAAAATTACTCTTAATCTGACAGAGGTATGCACCTACCGAAAGATTTTTACAAAGTAAAAGGAACTCAGCAAGTACAAACCTTGCCTGTTTACCGAGAGTATCACCTCTAGCCTGACTAATATTAGAGGCGCTGCTTGCCCAGTGACATCTATTATCCTGACCATGCAGAGGTAGCATAATCGTTTGTTTCCTGAATAAAGATTTGTGTGAGTGGCCACACAAGGGTTTTCTCCTAATCAGTGAAATTGGCCTTCCTGTGAAGAGGTGGGAATAACAAAATAAGACCAGAAGACTGATGGAGCTTTATTTAATTAATGACCCCCCCAAAATGAACTAAATCATCATGGGATAATAAAACTTTTATATAGGTTAGAGGTTTTGTTTGGGGTGATCTCAGAGAACAAAAAAGTCTCTAAATGATTAAAATTTAGACCAAATAGTCAAAATGTTTGATCCCTTACTGATCCAAAAATTGATCAATGGAGCAAGTTACACTACAGATAACAGTATAGTCCTACTCTAGAGTTCATATCGACAGTAGGGTTTAGAATCTTGATGTTGGGTCAGGACATCCCAATGGCATAACCAATGTTAAATATTCACTTACTCAATAGTTAAGGGCCTATGTAATATGAGTTTACACCAGGGTAATCCAAGTCAGTTTCTATTATATATTTCTCCCAGTACAAAAAGATAGAAATAAGGCCTGCTTTTCAAAAGCACCTTAAAACTAGTTAATGATATAATCTTAATTCATGAAAACACCCTGCCAGAGAACAGAGGTTAGATTGCAGAGCCTAGTAATTGTATAAAAAAATCGTTATTACTAGAGGTTCAACTCTCCTCCTAACAGAATGTTTAAAATTAACATTCTAACACTCTTCATCCTGTTTCTTCTAGCTGTGGCATTCCTCACGCTAATTGAATGAAAACGTATTAGGTTACATACAACTTTGAAAAGAACCAAACTTCACTGACTCAAATGGCCTACTATAGCCTATCACTGACACAGTTAAATTATTAAAGAACCACTGTAACCAGCCTATCTTCGATTTGCATATTTATTATCACATCCATTCTAAGAGTATCTAGTAGTATATACCTTTTGTGCAGTTTGTGTTTTTTCCTATGTAAGGAGTTTATCTGTAAAGGACATTGTCTGTTTCTATGTAAGGAAATATATCTGTTACCATATTTTTATGTAAAAGTACTAATATATTATTTGGAAAGTAGTTGGTGACTGACTCAGTGGAACAGGGCTAGTATGTACATTGGGTATTAAGGAACATGGTCCCTTTTGGAGTCAGTGAATAGATTGGAGGATATTTTTAAGGAGTCTTCTGCAGCCTGACAGAGGCAAATTAAGTCCTCTATTAGGAGATTTAAGACCACAATTTTAGGATCTACCTTTCTTGTGCTCTTTTCTGTGGCTTCCCTAGTGGCTCAAATGGTAAAGAATCCACCTGCGATGTGGGAGACCCAGGTTCTTTCCCTGGGTTGAGAAGATCCCCTGGACAAAGAAATGGCAACCCACTCCAGTATTCTTGCCTGGAGAATTCCATGGACAGAGGAGCCTGGCAGGCTACTGTCCATGGGTTTGCAAAGAGTCGGACATGACTGAGCAACTATTACTAACTTCTGTGTCTCTAGAACATTTCACAGTTCTGTGCAGTTTGACACATTTACCACTCTGCATCCTAGTTGCTTTGTTTTCAGAATAGAGAAAAATAATACCTGTCCTGTCTGAAAGCAGGAATCTTAGGTTTGCTAAATTATAAGTTTCGTAAGGGTGAGTACCATGCCTAATTTTTTTTAAATTATTGATCTCTTTATAGCTACATAGATCTGGCACATAGTTGGCACACAGTCAATGTTTATTGAGTAAAAGTACATGATATCTTGTATCTCAAATAGTTATTATTTCTATGCATGATCACAATAATTCCAGTTCATTTAAAGCTTTGCTCACTGGGATTAGGTGTCTTTTTGTTACTGTAGGAGAGAATTTTGATGAAAACAGTAATTTTTTCTGAATCCATTTCTGAATTCATTCCTTACAGATAGCTATCAAATCATTGGCCAGATTTGTCTGTTAATTAATAATTTTTAATTTGTCTAAGTTATAATAATTTTTTGACATCTTAAGGGATAAGATTTAACAATATAAAATCTAGAAACCTTTGATAATAAAACGTTAAAAATATGTATATACTAAAGCCACTCTTGAGTAGGAAGTTTTATATATTGTTATCTAAGTCTTATGAAACTTTTCCCAACTCTTCAATTGAATCTCTTTTTTAATGAAACTTCTCTGTTTGATTTGCTCAAAAACCTATGTTTTAAAATTGTGTCTTGCAGAATACCTTATAAAAACAAGACAATTAAAAGGTGTTTCAGTTCAGTCGCTCAGTCGTGTCTGACTCTTTGCAACCCCATGAACCGCAGCACGCCAGGCCTCACTGTCCATCACCAACTCCCAGAGTTTACCCAAACTCATGTCCATTGAGTCGGTGATGCCATCTAACCTTCTCATCCTCTGTCGTCCCCTTCTCCTCCTGCCTTAACTCTTTCCCAACGTCAGGGTCTTTTCCACTGAGTCAGCTCTTACAGATCAGGTGGCCAAAATATTGGAATTTCAGCTTCAACACCATTCCTTCCAATGAACACCGAGGACTGATCTCCTTTAGGATGGACTGGTTGGATCTCCTTGCAGTCCAAGGGACTCTCAAGAGTCTTCTCCAACTCCACAGTTCAAAAGCATCAATTATTTGGGACTCAGCTTTCTTTATAGTCCAACTCTCACATCCATACATGACCACTGAAAAAACCATAGCCTTGACTAGACGGACCATTGTTGACAAATAATGTCTCTGCTTTTTAATATTCTGTCTAGGTTGGTTATAACTTTCCTTTCAAGGAGTAAGCATCTTTTAATTTCATGGGTGCAATCACCATCTGCAGTGATTTTGGAGCCCCAAAAAATAAAGTCTGACACTGTTTCCTCATCTATTTCCCATGAAGTGATCGGACCGGTTGCTGTGATCTTAGTTTTCTGAATGTTGAGCTTTAAGCCAACTTTTTCACTCGTTTCTTTGACATTCATCAAGAGGCTCTTTAGTGCTTCTTCACTCTCTGCCATAAGGGTGGTGTCCTCTGCATGTCTGAGATTATTGATATTTCTCCCGGCAATCTTGATTCCAGCTTGTGCTTCATCCAGCCCAGCATTTCTCATGATGTACTCTGCCTATAAGTTAAATAAGCAGAGTGACAGTATACAGTATTGACGTACTCCTTTTCCTATTTGGAACCAGTCTGTTGTTCCAGGTCCAGTTCTAACTGTTGCTTCCTGACCTGCATACAGATTTCTCAAGAGGCAGGTTAGGTGGTCTGGTATACCCATCTCTTTCAGGTTTTCCACAGTTTATTGTGATCCACACAGTCAAAGGCTTTGGCATAGTCAAGAAAGCAGAAATAGATGTTTTTCTGGAACTCTCTTGCCTTTTCAATGATCCAGCAAATGTTGGCAATTTGATCTCTGGTTCCTCTGCCTTTTCTAAAACCAGCTTGAACATCAGGGAGTTCACGGTTCATGTATTGCTGAAGTCTGGCTTGGAGAATTTTGAGCATTACTTTACTAGCATGTGAGATGCGTGCAATTGTCCAGTAATTTGAGCATTCTTTGGCATTGCCTTTCTTTGGGATTGGAATGAAAACTGACCTTTTCCAGTCCTGTGACCACTGCTGAGTTTTCCAAATTTGCTGGCATATTGAGTGCAGCACTTTCACAGCATCATTTTTCAGGATTTGAAACAGCTCAACTGGAATTCCATCACCTCCACTAGCTTTGTTCGTAGTGATGCTTTCTAAGGGCGTGGTATATGCCCTTACTCTCAAATGTTTTAGAAAATACGTTCATCTGTATGTGAAGACGATGCAGATCTTAAAATTTGGCCAACTGGATAAAGTATATATAGGAGTTCTCCTAACATCATAGTTAAATAGTAGTATAATTTAGAACTTAAAAAAAAAACTTAGGTATAGTTTATTAAATTTTCATTTATCGTGTACTTTTCTTTAATGTTCACTTTAGCTTGTTTCAATAAAAATATATTTGTTTTCCCTTAGTTCCATAAATATGGTTTTTTTTTAAAGTAGATCAATTTTTTATTATCTTAAATATTTTGAAGGAAATTCAATAGTAAGGATCTGTTACAGTGTTTTTCAAACTGAGTGTAAAGAATCACAGGCTTTTTGCTGAGCATTTACATTGTGACATGCATTATTTTTAAAGTACATTACATTTAATAATTCATTTTATTTCAGAGCAGCATTATGCTTACACCTTGTTTTGATATGCTTTTTTCAAGTTTGGCTTCCCTTGTGGCTCAACTTTTAAAGAATCCACCTGCAGTGCAGGAGACTTGGGTTTGATCCCTGGTTTGGGAAGATCCCCTGAAGAAGGGAAAGGCTACGCACTCCAGTATTCTGCCCTGGAGAATTTAATGTAGTGTCTGTGGGGTCGCAAAGAGTCGGAGGCGACTGAGTGACTTTGACTTTTCAAATTTAGCTAGACCAGAGCTTAGATGCTAAGCCTCAGAAACTTTGTGTTTTCTTACCTCCTTTTTTCCAGATACAGACCGTGGGAACTGGTGATTTGGAGCTCAATATAGAAAATTGATTATATTTTGAGAAAAACTACTATCTTAGAATTATCTAGTTTGTGCATATAAGTCTAACTTCAGGGTAGACTTTTGTTGCCCTCATAATGTGGGAAGGATCCACACATAAGACTATTTTTTAGTAATTGTCCAGAAAAAGAAAGTAAATATGACTTTTAGTACCCAAGTAGGAGGCAGACTGATAATAGAAACCTAGTTCTACTAGACTTCAGTTTCACCAAGTAAATAACCAAAAAATTAAAAATAGAAAGATCAAGGGACTAATGTAGTATTGCTAACTTTTAAATGCTTTTTATTGAATTAAAACATGCATATCATACAGTGCATAAATACTGAGTGTCATTTTGATGAAATTTTATGAAGTGAACACTTGTTTAATACCAATACCAAGGTCAAGATATAGAACATTTTCATCAATCCTGGAGCCTCCTTCATGCCCCCTGACAGTTATCATGCTCTCCCAAAGGTAACTATTATTCTGGCTTGATTCAGTATTCATTGGTATTGTCTATTTTTGAACTTCATTTTTTTATGATCAACATCTTGTTGGCAGAAGTCATTCATATTGAATCATATGGCAGTAGCTCATCCTTTTTCACTGTTTTATACTACTTCATTATTTGTATATACTGCAGTTTATTCATCCATTGTACAGTTGATGAGCATTTGGTTTATTGTCAGTTTTTGACTACTATAAATGGTTCTGCTGTCAACATTCTTGAGCATGTATTTTGGCACATAGGTATGCCTTTCTGTTGGATAAATAACCAAGGGGGAAAATGCTAAGTCTCAGGGTATTTGGATGTTTAGCTTTTGTAGATACTTCCTAGTTTAGTTTTCCAAAGTTGTTGAATCAATTTACACTTCCACCCACATTGTACATGAGTTCTTGTTTCTCTTCATCCTCAACAACACTTGAAATTATGTGTGTTTCAAATTAATAACTCTTCTGCTGTAAATCTGGGAAATAGATGGGGAAACAGTGGAAACAGTGTCAGACTTTATTTTGGGGGGCTCCAAAATCACTGCAGGTGGTGATTGCAGCCCTGAAATTAAGACACTTATTCCTTGGGAAGGAAAGTTATGACCAACCTAGATAGCATATTCAAAAGCAGAGACATTACTTTGCCAACAAAAGTCCATCTAGTCAAGGCTATGGTTTTTCCAGTAGTCATGTATGGATATGAGAGTTGGACTGTGAAGAAAGCTGAGTGGTGAAGAATTGATGCTTTTGAACTGTGGTGTTGAGAAGACTCTTGAGAGTCCCTTGGACTGCAAGGAGATCCAACCAGTCCATCCTAAAGGAGATCAGCCCTGGGTGTTCTTTGGAAAGAATGATGCTAAAGCTGAAACTCCAGTATTTTGAGCATCTCATATGAAGAGTTGACTCATTGAAAAAGACCCTGATGCTGGGAGGGATTGGGGGCAGGAGGAGAAGGGCACGACAGAGGATGAGATGGCTGGATGGCATCACCAACTCAGTGGATGTGAGTTTGAGTGAACTCTGGGAGTTGGTGATGGACAGGGAGGCCTGGTGTGCTGCAATTCATGGGGTTGCAAAGAGTCAGACACGACTGAGCAACTGAACTGAACTGCTGTCAATCTAGTGAAGTTTTTTGTAGTTTTAATTTGTTATTCCCTGATAACTTAAAAGGTTAGCACATATTTATATATGCTTATTGATTCTTTGTTTTATCCTCTTTTGAGAAATGCCTGTTCATGTTATTTGCCTATTTTTCTATTGGGTTGTCTATCTTACAGATTTGCAGTTCTTTATTTCTAGGATAAGTTTCTTGATAGATTAAGTATTGAAGACTTCTACTTCTTTACTGTTTTAATATTATGTTCTAATATAATTTGTTAATTTTAATAAAGTCTGTTTTATCAAACTCTTCTTTTATGGTTAGTGCTTTGCATGTTTTGAGGATTCTTTGTCTCAAAGCCAAGAAGATAATTCTGCTATGTTTTCTTCTATAAACTTGAGTGTTTAGGTTTTTGCATGGTGTTTGGTAGGATTCATGTTTCGTTTTGTTTTCCACTTGGAAAGTCATTTGGTTCAGCATTAGTTATTGAAAGTCTGTGCTGTGCTGTGGAATTCAGTAGTTAGGGTGACTGTTTATTGGTGGGTCTACTTTTGGACCCTGTTTCTGTTCCCTTGGTCTCTTTGTTGTTGTGCCACTGCCATAGTCTTAATTATGATAGCTTTAAATTCTCCAACCTTTGTTATTCAGCATTGCTTTGGTTGTTCTTGCCCTTCTGAATTTCAATTATACTTTATACTCAGTCTGTCGGTTTCCTAAAGAAGTAAATAAATAATAAATCCCTACTTAATATTAAGCCTGTTAAGTATTTTTTATTTCTTATTTATTGTCTAGTTTAATGTTGAATCTATAGATGGATTGGGTATATTAAATATCTTTCCATTGAGACTTTCAATACATTAACCACAGTTTATCTCCCATATATTTAGATCTTTTAAAATTACTGTCAGAAATGTTTCATTTTGTGTGTAGAGATCTTCCACATCTTTTAACTTTTAAAGTTAGTGATAATTGTGATTATGTTTTTTTTTAAGTCCTTACAGTTTATAAATTCATACTAGAGTATTTACAGATGAAATAATATAGTTTGGGGGATTTGATTCAAATAATACAGAGGAAGATAGGAAAGAATGGGGAAGGGACACAATAGGTGAAACAATATTGACCATGATTTGATAATTATTGAAAATAGGTGATGGATACTTGAGTTAATCATTATTCTTTTATACTTTTGTGTGTATTTGAAATTTTCCATAACAGTAGGTTTAAAAATAGGTATTAACTAAAGATTGAAACCCAAATATATAAGAATTCAAAAGTTTATAATAATTCTTTAAAAATAACTCTCATTTCATTACTCTGGAATCATTGGTAAGTGAAAGATCATTTATTTTTTATTTTCTGCACAGACTTTATTCCAGGATAACCAAATAGTTCAGAGGGGAAGTTGACTGTTATAGAAGAATCATAGGTAGTAAGAAATGCTACCACCTATGATTGAAGATTAGAAGCTTACCACAGTGCAGTTTCTAATAGAATTGTGATCTAGATAATGACCAGTTGTGCATGCTCAGTTGATCAGTCATGTCTGAGTCTTTGCAATGCTATAGACTGTAGCTCACCAGGCTCTTCTGTCCATGGCATTCTCCAGGCAAGAGTACTGGAGTGGGTTGCCATTTCCTCCTCCAGAGGGTGGAATCTTCCTGACCTGGGAATTGAACCTGTGTCTCCTGCGTTGGCAGGTGAATTCTTACTGCTGAGCCACCTTTAACTACTAAAGCCATCAGGTGAAAGTCTGTTGGGAAGTATATATGATACAGTGCATAGGCCAAAAATGGAGTAAGCCTCTGTCTGACTGATTAGAATGAAACACTCAATAGACTACCAAAAGCAGCTAGCTATGTAAGGACTCTGATAATTAATAATAGGCAAATTGAGAAGTGATAATTTGAAAAATAGCCTGTATAGTGGTGAATATGCCTTTTCTCTCTTTCAGTGACTCAGCTTTGACCAGATAGTGGGCTGAACTAGGGAACTGCATAGTGGGTATGAAAGTTTGCAAAAACCCCAAGAGAAGACCCTTATTTCTTACCAGAAGACAAGGAAAAGGAAATCACCTCCCCCTTTTTTTTCTTTTTCTCTCCCAAGCCTGCCCTGAGACCATCTCTGCCTATAAAGTTGCATTGCCATGTGGCACAAGCACTAAAACGGAGAGAAAACCATTTTTCTTGTCAGAGGATTTGGGGGAAAGGCCTGTGGAAATTGGTGCATGCTGGAGAAATCTCACAGGGAAGAGGGCTAATGTGAAGGGAGACTCACAAAGGTCCCACACCTTACTCACGAGCTACACATGCATGGACAGACCCAAAGAAACACAGAAAAGACAGAGAACTGACCTACGATATAAACCACTGTTCAAATCCTAGACTTGGTGGAGTAATGCATGCAGAGAATGAACCCAAATAACATAGTAAAGACTTTGAAAACTGAGCTGACAGTAGTACTACCACCCTTAGAAGGCAACATATAACTTGTAGTATAAACTTAGGCAAAAAAAAAAAAAGATTCTCCAGAAGATGTTAACAGAATCTAATTTCATAAACTAATATTCAGAATGCCTAGAATATAATACAGAATTATTTTACATAGAAAGAAACAGGAAAATCTGACTGTTTTTTACAAGAAAAGACAATAAGTAGATGCCAACCCTGAGATGATTCAGATGATGGAATTATCAGAAAAAGATTTTAAAGTAACTGCTATGTTATATCCTGGGCAGTGAGGCAAAAGTGAACATTTTTGAAATGAATAGAAAGATAGTTCTCCTCTGATATAGAACCGTATAAAATAATCAAATGGTAATTTCAGAACTGAAAATATGTGAAACACAAATTTACTACATGGACTCAATAGGAGACTTGAAGATAATCATCAGTGGAAATCTCAGATCATGTTTCTTCTGTATCAAGGGTATGTCTCTCTTTTATAATACTTGTTATGTCTAGGTTGCATCCTGTGAAGCCTAGTCATAGGTCTTCTAGCTGTGAATTAGCATGCCATTTACATATCCTCTTTTATCCTTAATTATTCTTACATGAAGGGCTTCCCTGGTGGCTCAGCAGTAAAGAATCTTGCCTGCAATGCAGAAGATATAGGTTCCATCCCTGGGTCAGGAAGATCCCATGAAGAAGAAAATGGCAACCCAGTATTCTTGCCTGGAAAACCCCATGGATAAAGAGAGGAGTCTGGTGGGCTACAGTCTGTGGGGTTGCAGAAAAGTCGGACATGACTTAGGGACTAAACAACAACTCTTACTTGAATACTGCAAATGTGTCTGTATCAAGGGAGTACCAACTCCCTTGGAGTATCAAAGGAACTTGATACTTGGAGTACCAAGGGAACAGATTCAGATAGGGTCTTGGCCTGTGATTTTCCCAGACCTTGTCATTTCAGGTGAGGTTCAAGCAATCAGTCAATGGATTGAAAAAATAATAGTCAGCTAAGGTACTTAATATATCCATGTAGTTTTGCTTATTTGAGAGCTTTAAAAGTAAATAGGTATAGAAAAGTGGAAATGGACACCATATACATAAATCATGTGCTGTAAAATCACGATTTAAAGGAAATGAATTTTATCTTAAAAATAAATGTAGATATAATAATTTTAGTGAAGAAAAAATACATTGATTATGACAGTTTTCTGAATGATATGTGGTTCAGAATGCGTCGAAACTTATTTGAGCTGGTTTTCAGGTGATTGTGAACTTGCCTGACCTACTTGGCTGCACAAAAGCACCTGGTAGTTTACCAAAATTTTAATAGATCAAAACAATGATTGCACTGCAAAAAGAGGAATATTTGTGGCCTTGACAATGTAAGTTTTGGTAGCATTTATGTGCATCTGGTGGCCTCATTGATGAAATATATGTCAAAACATTGTTATAAGATTCATACGTATTAGTTGTAAGTTATTAAACATCTCATGAGCTGACCCTAAACCTATTATTTTCGCAGTATTACTTAATCAAATTTCTTGACAGGTCCCTGTAGTTTTATAGCACTGATAAAATTCTAGACTTGTTTTGAGTTGATATAATTTACTCTCTCTTTTTCTGGAGACCCATCTCAAAAATTTACATAAAGTGCCTCTTACAACATTCCAGAAAGGCTGGGATCTATCAATCCTGTTAGACATCTGGTTGATACTTACAGATTATGCCATTTTATATGGTATAGCCCGTTAAATAATTGTCCAAAAGGGAAATCTGCTGTCATATTCATTTGGATATTAAACTAAGACTTTGGCCATTGAGAAAAGCATGCCTTGAGCCTGTTGCATATAGCAATAAAGTTAGACATTCTGTTGCATTTGAACTCATGCAACTGGCATCCTCATCTATGGTATTTTTCAGTTCCCTTCAAGAAAGACAAAAGGAAAAGAGTTCAGGTAGTTACAAAGTTCTGAATGGTGATACAGTCTTATCTGTTGATGAATCAGGTTATTTAATATTTATCCCCAGAAGATATTTTGTGTTCACCAGAGTTTTCTTGGGTCATAGTATGTGGTAGGCAGAATAATAGTCCTTCAATGATGTCCATGTCCTAAGTTCCCAGAAAATGACTGTTAGGTTTGATGACAAAGAGGAGTAAAGGTTGCTAATCAGCTGACCTCATAATGGGATCATTATCTTGGATTACCTGGGTGGGCCCAGTGTAATTACAAGTGTCTTGATAAGGTAAGGTCTAGATCTGATAGATAGAGTGCCTGATGAATTATGGAATGAGGTTCGTGACATTGTACAGGAGATAGGGATCAAGACCATCTCCATGGAAAAGAAATGCAAAAAGGCAAAATGGCTGTCTGGGGAGGCCTTACAAATAGCTGTGAAAAGAAGAGAAGCAAAAAGCAAAGGAGAAAAGGAAAGATATAAGCATCTGAATGCAGAGTTCCAAAGAATAGCAAGAAGAGATAAGAAAGCCTTCTTCAGCAATCAATGTAAAGAAATAGAGGAAAAGAACAGAATGGGAAAGACTAGAGATCTCTTCAAGAAAATTAGAGATACCAAGAGAACATTTCATGCAAGGATGGGCTCGATAAAGGACAGAAATGGTCTGGACCTAACAGAAGCAGAAGATATTAAGAAGAGGTGGCAAGAATACACGGAAGAACTGTACAAAAAAGATCTTCATGACCCAGATAATCATGATGATGTGTTGACTAATCTAGAGCCAGACATCTTGGAATGTGAAGTCAAGTGGGCCTTAGAAAGCATCAC
>SJXQ01004598.1:0-44238 GCA_006408695.1 Aepyceros melampus | reverse complement strand
GTCAAGGCTGTATATTGTCACCCTGCTTATTTAACTTATATGCAGAGTACATCATGAGAAATGCTGGACTGGAAGAAACACAAGCTGGAATCAAGATTGCTGGGAGAAATATCAATAATCTCAGATATGCAGATGACACCACCCTTATGGCAGAAAGTGAGGAGGAGCTAAAAAGCCTCTTGTTGAAAGTGAAAGAGGAGAGTGGAAAAGTTGGCTTGAAGCTCAACATTCAGAAAACGAAGATCATGGCATCTGGCCCCATCACTTCATGGGAAATAGATGGGGAAACAGTAGAAACAGTGTCAGACTTTGTTTTTTTGGGCTCCAAAATCACTGCAGATGGTGACTGCAGCCATGAAATTAAAAGGCGCTTACTCCTTGGAAGAAAAGTTATGACCAACCTAGATAGTATATTCAAAAGCAGAGACATTACTTTGCCGACTAAGGTCCGTCTAGTCAAGGCTATGGTTTTTCCTGTGGTCATGTATGGATGTGAGAGTTGGACTGTGAAGAAGGCTGAGCGCTGAAGAATTGATGCTTTTGAACTGTGGTGTTGGAGAAGACTCTTGAGAGTCCCTTGGACTGCAAGGAGATCCAACCAGTCCATTCTGAAGGAGATCAACCCTGGGATTTCTTTGGAAGGAATGATGCTAAAACTGAAGCTCCAGTACTTTGGGCACCTTATGCGAAGAGTTGACTCATTGGAAAAGACCCTGATGCTGGGAGGGATTGGGGGCAGGAGGAGAAAGGGACGACCGAGGATGAGATGGCTGGATGGCATCACAGACTCAATGGACGTGAGTCTGAGTGAACTCCGGGAGTTGGTGATGGACAGGGAGGCCTGGCGTACTGCTATTCATGGGGTCGCAAAGAGTCGGACACGACTGCGCGACTGAACTGAACTGATAAGAGGGAAGCAAAGGAGATGACAACCTGAGAAGGATGTGACCTGCTCCTGGCTTTGATCATTGAGGAGGGGATCCCTGAGCCAAAGATTGCAGGCAGCCTTTCTAGAAGCTTGTAAAGACTGGGAAAAAGATTTTCCTGTTCAAATTTCCAGAAAGAAATGCAGCCCAGCTGATACCTTGAGTTCCGCCCAATGGTAAATGGTAAGGCCTGGAGTGAGAGCAGAACTCCTGGCGAAGAGAGATCTGTTGGGGCAGGAAATGGGAAGAGAGTGTGCAAAAACAATATGTTTTGTTAATGATAATGTGTCTATAGGACACAATCAAAGGATTTTTAAAATTGGGAAAGGGGCACGGTATCAATGTGGGGATATACAGAGTGTGTAGGAACAAAAGTCTAGTTGGTGTGCGGTGACCTGAGTCTTGATCCTCTCCTGGTGATATGAAGGAAAGTAGGGCATAATGGGATTAGTGCGTGTGGTTTCCTAGGTAGATTATTGTGACTATGGAGGGAGAAAGGGTTTGGGAAAGGCAGATTTCTCAAGAGCAGCCAGAGATTTTAGACCTGTATTAAGTTTCTATTACTGCCATAGAATGACAAACTTAGTACTGCAAACTTAATGGTTTAAAACAGAACAAATTTATTGTTACTATCTTACAGTCCTGCAGCTCAGAAGTTTCATAAGGGTCTCACTAGGCTAAAGGCAAGAGCTGTCAGTAGGGCTGCATTCTTTCTGGGAGCCCCAGAGGAGAGAGAATGTTTCCTTGTATGTTCAAGCTTCCAGAAGCTGCCTATATTCCTTGACTTGTGGCTGTCTTTTTTCAGCTTCAAAACCAGCCACATTGCCTGCTTCTCTTTTGTCTCACATCTCTCTGACCGTGGACAGGAAAGGTCCTCTGCTTTTAAAGACTTTTTGATTACATTGGATCACCCAGATAATCTACATAAACTAACTACTCATCTCAAAATCTTTAACCTTATTGCATCTATGTAGTCCCTTTTTGAAATGTATTTGCTGATTTCAGGGATTAGGGCATGGTCCTTTTAGTGGGGCCTCATTCTGCCTCCCACAGGGTCCCCTCTTTCTTCCTGTGAATATTAGTGTAGGGCTTGGTGCAGGATGGTATCTAGGTTTAGGGTGTGGTACCTGGTTCAGGATGTAGTTGATGCTGAGTCTTGGGCTTGAACTCTTGCTGCACTTCAGATCTTCTGTGAGGCTCATTTGAGGCTGAGGACAGTCTCAGGCCTCACTCTCATCTCAAAAAAGGGTTAAGGTGCTCATGTATTCTGTGGACCAGATCAGTCCATCCCATGAAGAGGGAAAGTGAAAGTGAAAGTCGCTCAGTTGTGTCCAACTCTTTGCAGCCCCTTTGACTTTCCATATTGTCCATGGAATTCTCCAGGCCAGAACACTGGATTGGGTAGCCTTTCCCTTTTCCAGGGGATCTTCCCAACCCAGGGATCGAACCCAGGCCTTCCACATTGCAGGCAGATTCTTTACCGACTGAGCCACAAGGGAATGCAGACATGATTTAAAGAAATAAATTTTTTGAATAATTGCAGTAGTCTTGGGTGCTACCAAGAGAGCTGTATTAATCTTTCAGTTTTTGTTTACTTAATGAGGCTTCAAAAATGCTTCACATCTAGATATTGACAGGGTAGAGTTTTGATAGCATTTGATGTTTGTCTTGAACCAGAATAGTCTTTGGTTCTAAGAGGTCTGGATTGTGAGACTTTGATTTAGGGTGTGTTTCTTGTTTTTGCTGTCAATTTTAGATGTAAATTGGTGTTACAAGCTACTGTAGAATCAAGAATTTTTTATCATGCTAATGTTTTATACCCATTGTGGAAGTGAACTAATGTTCCCATTCAGTACTGAATAGATTGAGAACTTTATTTCATTGAGAACTTAAATTTCATCTTTACTCATTCGTTAAATAATTTAAAAAGTATTTCAGCCTTTCTTACAAGTTAAAATTGTTCTCTTAGAAATAATTATCTTTTTAACTATAATACAAACAATAATCTGCAGAAGCAAATTTGGCTTTTTCATAAATGATGATAAACATAGTAAAGGATTGTTGGGTTTTGTATTATATCAATTAAATTTCAGCACTACTTTTAATTAATGTTTATATCAATAGATCCCTCAGTCCCAGAAAGGTCTGTGATATCAGATTTAACTAACCTAAATTCCAAAGTAGGTCAGTAGGTCAATAGGTTATTAGGTTAGAAAAGGATTTATTGTAGTTTCCATTTTTTAAACCGAGGTTCTTGAGTTAAACCTTTTAAATTAATAATTTAATATTAATAATTAGATGAAATAAAATGCTCCTTCTTTAAGTTACAGGAACCAGTACATAGGAAGATAGTCTCTTTTACTCTTGTTTGGTAATAGAAGTGTGTTACTTTGTTACTCATGTTTTTTTTTCCCTTAGCCCAGGCTCTAATGTTGGACAGTTAAAAGGAAACAAGAAAAAGGCAGCAGTTATGGTTTCCTTGTTATAAAGTAATACATGTTCTTAGAAAAATTTTAGAAAGTGCTAAAGAAAAAGTAAAAATGGAAAAAATCCGTAAGCTACTCAAATAACAGTTGATACTTGGACGTATTTTGGATTTATGTTCAATATATTTTAATGTCACTGTTACTGCCGTTGGATGTTTAAATCTTTCTAGCTTTACTGCTTTAAATAATAATGCATTCACTGTCAAACTTTGGATACATCTCTGGTTATTTCCTTTTTTTTTCCCCCCCAAAATGAGATTACTAGGTCAAAGGACTTAAGCTTTTCAAGTTATTGACACTTCTCACCAAACTTTTTTTTAAGAAAGGGAGTCCTCATTTACTTTCTTAAACATTGTTCAGTGTCTATTTCATTTCTCTGTCACAAACTTCTCAGACTGTTATTAAATGTAATAGACAATTTAGAGTCATTTTCTTGTCCTCAGGGCAGTGCTGACATTGTCAACTTCTTGAAGTACTCTTCTTTTAGTGACAAATAATCCTTCATGGCTTTCTTTTTTGTCTTTGATTGGTCCTTTTGATGGTATTATTAACACTAATTTTACTTAAAATTTATCACTCATTTGTTGGGTTTTCTATATACTTTTTCAAACATGTAACATAGCTGATCCTCAGAACAATTCTATGGGCTAGGTACTTCTGTTATCTCCATGAGCCATAATTCACATTCAGGAACTGTTTCTGAAGCCCATTTCTTTTCACTTTTTTGCTCTACCTTCTCCCCATTTTATTGGCTACTCTTCTGCTTGTCTCTGAAATGTTACTTTTTTCATCAGATTTGAGCCTTAGCCTTTTTTTCTCCTTTTGTATTTTTTTTTTCCTAGAGAAATCCATTTAATCAATATCTTTAATGTGCATATTTACTTTGATGGCTCCCACTTTACATCTTCACCCAGTTCTTTCCTGAAAGCCACACCCATATTTCCAGCTGCCTGCAGGACTGAAGCGACTTAGCATGCATGCATGCATTGGAGAAGGAAATGGCAGCCTACTCCAGTGTTCTTGCCTGGAGAAGCCCAGGGACGGGGAGCCTGGTGGGCTGCCGTCTGTGGGGTTGCACAGTCGGACACGACTGAAGCGACTTAGCAGCAGCAGCAGCTCAACATTTTTCCTCTTCCCATGTCCCATAGATAGCTTACACATAACATGTCTAAAGCTGTATCCATCATTAGAAGTATCTGTGAGGTGTTTGTTTCACAGTGATTAAGAGCATGCTGCTGTGTGCTGTGCCTGGTCGCTCAGTCGTGTCCGATTCTTTGTTATCTTATGGACTGTAACCTGCCAGGCTTCTTTGTCCATGGCAATTCTCCAGGAGTACTGGTGGGTTGGCATGCCCTCCTCCAGGGGATCTTCCCAACCCAGGAATCGAACCCAGGTCTTCTGCGTTGCAGGTGGATTCTTTACCATCTGAGCTACCAGGGAAGCCCAAGAATACTGCAGTGGATAGCCTAGCCCTTCTGCACGGGATCTCCCTAATCAGGGTCTCTGGATTGCAGGCGGATTCTTTACCAGCTGAGCTACCAGGCAATCCTGATTAAGAGCATAGTTCAAGCTAAATGATTGGGTTTTATATCTTAGCCTTACTGCTCATCTTGGCCAGCTAGCTTACATATTCTCTTTGTCTTTCAGTTTCCGCATCTGTAAAGTGGAGATAATAATAGAGCCTACTTAATGTGATTGTTGAGTCTTAAATGAGAGAAAACTTTGAAGAATACCTGGCACGTAGTAAATGTTCAATAAATGTTAGCCAGTGCTTTCAACATCCTTCCCTCCCTCTTTTCTCCAATTTACTCCTCCAGTATTACCTATCCACGCCACAGATGTGTCCAAGCCAAAATTTGAGTGGTACTCTTGACTTCTCCCTGCCCCCAACTTCTGTTAATCAGTCACCAAATTCTGTCTAGTCATCTCAGTATCTATTAAAATTCTCATTTTTAAAATGATCTCTGCTTCTATATGGAGAAGGCAATGGCAACCCCCTCCAGTACTCTTGCCTGGCAAGTCCCACGGACGGAGGAGCCTGGTAGGCTGCAGTCCATGGGGTCGCTAGGAGTCGGAAACGACTGAAGCAACTTAGCAGCAGCAGCAGCAGCAGGAGCAGCTGCTTCAATATTGTTTTACCTGAACTGTTACAATACTATACTTCTACCATTCTAATTCTAGTCCTGGCTCCTTATATTCTGTTTTCTGTGTTGTAACCAGAGGATGACTCAAAAGAACAAGTGTCTCTTAATGTCAGTTTCCTGCTTAAAACTTTTCAGTGTCTTAATTGGGGAGAGTGGGGTCAGGAGTTACCTTCATGATCTATGTACCTCATCATTATCATCTCTTACTGCCACCTCTGTTAACCCTTGGTCCTTGGGTTTTTGCTCCAGTCAACACTAAGGTACTTGGTAGTATTGTAAAATCACAGTTCTTCTCATGTCTCCAGACCTTTGTGTCAGTTTTCTCTTGACATTGATGACATTTCTCTCTTTGCTTAGTGAAATCTTATTTTATTCTTAAGACTCAGTTTATGTGTCACTTCTTCATAAGACTTCCTTAACTTCTGTGTCACTCCCAGAGTGTTCAGAGAGCATTTTGTGCCTTCTCTGGGAAGCACCTCAAATGCAGTGGTTGTGTCTATTTCACCATTTCAAAACTACAATCAGTGTACTACTGGACACTTGTGTTCAGTTCAGTTCAGTCGCTCAGTCATGTCTGACTCTTTGCAACCCCATGAATCGCAGCACGCCAGGCCTCCCTGTCCATCACCAACTCCTGGAGTTCACTCAGACTCACGTCCATCGAGTCCGTGATGCCATCCAGCCATCTCATCCTCTGTCGTCCCCTTCTCCTCCTGCCCCCAATCCCTCCCAGCATCAAAGTCTTTTCCGATAAGTCAACTCTTTGCATGAGGTGGCCAAAGTACTGGAGTTTCAGCTTTAGCATCATTCCCTCCAAAGAAATCCCGGGGTTGATCTTCAGAATGGACTGGTTGGATCTCCGTGCAGTCCAAGGGATTCTCAAGAGTCTTCTCCAACACCACAGTTCAAAAGCATTAGCACTCAGTAAATATTTGCTGAATGATGAATATATGAAGTAGAATTTTTAAGGAATCACTAATATTTAACTATAATATGTTTTTACTTCGCTTCTTTGATTTCTGTTGAAAGAAAGTGAAAGTCGCTCAGTTTTGTCAACTTTTTTCCGACCCCATGGACTGTACAGTCTATGGAATTCTCCAGGCCAGAATACTGGAGTGGGTAGCTGTTCCATTTTCCACGGGATCTTCCCAACCCAGGGATCGAACTGAGGTCTCCTGTATTACCAGCTGAGCTACCAGAGAAAGCTCCTTGCCAGGAATAATTTTTACATTTATTAGCTGTTTGTTTTCTTCATGACTCCTTATTTAGTTTTACTTTTTGTTGTTAGTTTTGTTTGGGTTTTAAACTCTTTTGAATAACTTTTAGGGATACTTAATATGGTAAAAAATACTATTTGTCATGTTGCAGATGTTTAAGCCTTTTATTTTGGTTTTAAAGGGAGATTTCTATTTGTGTCTATTTCGTTAATAATTGGTATCCCTACATATCCTTTAGACTTCACAACAGCTGCCTTAGGTAAGAATTCTGAGGCTTAGGATAATTAAGTTAATTGTCCCAAAGATTTTCATCCATGCCTTTCTGACTCTAAAGTCATGGTCTTAACTTCTACTTTCACTCCTCCAGTATGCTGGGTTTATTAGGTGCTTTAATTATGACTGACTGTATCCCTAGATACTTAAAACCAAATAGGACACTAGGAACTGGCTTCTGAATTGGCTTCATGCACATTTTAGGAATTCAGTTCTATTGCTCTGGTGATTTTGATTCAGACCTTTTATATTTATTTGCGTCTCCAGGGATATCTGTCTTTTGTTGTTACCATAAAAAGACAGTCTCTTTTTGTACTCAAAAATACCCCCCTCTTTTTCTGCGGTCATAAATTTCCCTATATTTTTCTGTCATATTACATACATAGCATATTCTTGGTTTTTAAAAAAAATTATGTAAAATGGACATTGCATGGGTCAGATGCAAACTATAACTGTAAAGTTCTGCATTAACTTTGGCACAGTTGGGTTAGTCTTGGTTAATTCAATTATTCACAGTGATTATTGAGTTTTTGTTGTTGTAAAGTTGCTAAGTTGTGTCCAACTCTTTGTGACCCCATGGACCACAGCATGCCAGGCTTCCCAGTCTTTCACTATTTCCTGGAGTTTGCTCAAACTCCTGTCCATTGAGTCAGTGATGCTATTCAACCGTCTCATCCTCTGTTGTCCTCTTCTCCTGCCTTCAGTCTTTCCCAGCATCAGGGTTTTTTCCAGTGAGTTGGCTCTTCACGTCAGGTGGCCAAACTATTGGAACTCCAGCTTCAGTATCAGTAATGAATATTCAGGATTGATTTCCTTTAAAAGTGACTGGTTGGATCTCCTTGCAGTCCAAGGGACTCTCAAGAGTCTTCTCCAGCAACACAGTTTGAAAGCATCAATTCTTCGGTGCTCAGCCTTCTTTATGATTCAGCACTCATTCTGAATATGACTGCTGGAAAAACCATAGCTTTGACTATACGGACCTTTATCGGCAAAGTGATGTGTCTGCTTTTTAATATGCTGTCTAGGTTAGTCATTGCTTTTCTTCCAAAGAGCAAGTATCTTTTAATTTCATGGCTGCAGTCACCATCTGCAGTGATTTTTGGAGCCCCCCAAAATAAAATCTGCCACTGTTTCCATTGTTTCCCCATCTGTTTGCCATGAAGCGATGGGACCGGATGCCATGACCTTAGTTTTTTGAACACTGAGTTTTAAGCCAGTTTTTTCACTCTCCTCTTTCACATTCATCAAGAGGCTCTTTGGTTCTTCTTCACTTTCTGCCATTAGGATGGTATCATCTGCATATCTGAGGTTGTTGATATTTCTCCTGGCAATCTTGATTCCAGCTTATGCTTCATCCAGCCTAGCATTTCACATGAAGTACTCTGCATAGAAGTTATATATATAATCAGGGTGACAATATATAGCCTTGACATAACTCCTTTCCCAATTTGGAACCAGTCAGTTGTTCCATGTCCAGTTTGCCTGTTGCTTCTTGACCTGCATACAGATTTCTCTGGAGGCAATTAAGGTGGCCTGGTACAGCCATCTCTTTAAGAATTTTGCACAGTTTGTTGTGATCCACACAGTCGAAGGTTTTAAATATAGTCAGTTAAGCAGATATAGGTGTTTTTCTGAAATTCTCTTTTTTTTATGATCCAGTGGATGTTGGCAATTTTGATCTCTGGTTCCTCTGCCTTTTCTAAATCCAGCTTGTACATCTGGAAATTCGCAGTTCATGTACTGTTGAAGCCTAGCTTGAAGGATTTTGAGCATTACCTTGCTAGCATGTGAAATGGGTGTAATTGTAACTGTATTTGTTTTACCTTCCTGATAAATTTGATGCTTTTATTTTTATATAATGTCTTTTTAATCTCTTGTGGCAGTTATTAAAGTCTGTTTTGTCTGATACAAGTACGCTGTTCTTGCTTTCTTGGTTGCCATATGCGTGGAATATCTTTTTCAGTCTTTTACTTTCAGTCTTTGTGTATCCTTAAATCTAAAGTGTCTCTCATAGATAGCATATAGTTGGATCTTGTATTTTTATCCATTTACCTACTTTCTCTTTTGATTGGCAACTTCAGTTTATTTGCAATTAAAATAATTACTGATAGGAAAAGACTGTTACTATTTTGTTCATTTTCTGTCCATCTTGTAGCTTTTTCCACTTTTTTTCCTCTGGTCTTCTTTTGTGTTTCATTGATTAAAAAAAAATTTATAGAGGTTGATTCTTTGATTCTGCTTTGATTCTTTTCTCATTTCCTTTTTAGGTATCCTCTATAGGTGTTTTCTTTGTACTTAACCATAATGTTAATAGTATATTTTAAGCTGATAACTTAAAAAACTCTACTCTTTTACTTCTCTCCCCCCTACCACACTTGATCTATGGTACAAATTACATCTGTTTTATTCATCATATATGAGTGTTTGTTAGCACATATATATGTATGTTTATTAACATACTTTATACTTATACTTATTTTTGTACTTTTTTCTTTTAACTTCTGTAGTAGAATTAAAAGTGGTTGTAGCTTTTTAAAGTTCTTTTAGAAACAATTATTAGTGTTTAGTGTTTCTTACATATTGTGGCAAAATTCTAAATTTTATGTTTCAAAATTATTTTAAAACCTCTTTTATGATAAATGTCTATATAAGTTGAGTAAATCTAACAAAATTTTTTCTTATTTAAACAGAATTCTGAGACTGATGGTCAGCCATACAGAAGAGTATATTGAACTTACAGTTTTCTGAAGAATCAGTTCAAAGATCTCAGAAATACAAAAGGTAATGAAATGATTGTATCTTGAAATGTACTTTGAAATGACACTTACCTAGGAAAATGAGTTAGGGAGAGTCAGTGCTAAATTATTATTTTTCATAGTGAAATTCAGTAGATGATGGGCTAAAGATACTTTTCGGAGCAGAAGCAAGTGCTTTTAATAATTACATTGGGACTACTCGAATAAATTGGGACTGTGTAAGCACCCCACCTAAAACAGAAAGAATCAAGAAGTAGTAAGAGGTATTAGAGATGTGCAGTTAACTACCAAAGGAAGGAGTTAATGAGATAAAAGGGGTCGAAGGTAGAATATGGAGATCAGAGAACTTTGGTTTTTTAATAAGTCTTGTAAAACTTTTTGGACACTTTAAACTTTGAATAGTTATACATTTGTGAAAATCAACACTAAAGTTTAAAAGGAGAGGGGAATTAATGAAAGATCTTGAAATACCAACTGTACACAATTGACAAGTTGTTTTTCTGTGAAAGGGAGCAGAAAAGGAGCACGGTACCTGAAGGAGATTGGTGGGTCAAGGAAGTTTTGTGTTTCATTTTTTCTTTAAGGTAATACACTAAGATTTTGATCAGAATAATGCAGTTTTGGAGGGAGAAATTAGTGACGTAGAAATGGAAAGCTTTGAGAAAGAGAGCAGATGGGATTCAGAGAACTAGTATCATATCATCAGATACTGCATAATTTATTTTTAATGCAGAATGTGTTACATTGTATATATGAATTCTTTTCCAAAGATGGACTGTCAGGTACTGAGGTTTTCTGTTAGTTACCTGTAATGTTGTGTGCTGAATTTAAAACATACCTGCTTCTATATTGGCAAACTGAATTGCTTATACAGTTTATTAGTTATTAATCGCTCCCCATTTGATAAATTTTTCAAAAAGTTGTTTTTAAAATGATGTTTATAAAAAAACTTATACCATCCTGCCCTCTGTTGTGATAAAATAGTAATGTGGTGCTTACTCAGCTGGGAATTCATATCACTGAATGACTTTGAGCTCAAGTTGCTTATGTAAAGGAACATTTGATTCCTAGCTGTAACTTGATCCTTTATGTAATTTAATTTGTTTCAACTACTGTAACTGCTCCTTTTAAAGACATTTTATTGCATACCATACTGGTCTATTAATATCAATATTTAAGAAACAAGAGTTTTAACAATAATATTTAATCTGTATTAGAAATTCCTTGCTATGAGTAGGAACTTCAATGTCTTCTAAAAATGAGTCCTTGGAATTCATAGCATGAGCATGTGTGAACTATACCTAGTCTTTGAGTACTGAAAATGTGGGTCCTAGAATAGTCCCGACACAAGACCTGTGGCTGCTCCCACATTACCACTTTGTTTTGTTAATCAAGGGGAATCTTCTAAAAGTTACTTTACTTAGTTGGGCCTACTTCACTTCTTCCTTTTATCTTTCTCTTAAATATTGCATGCCTATCAATTGGCTGACAAGTAGAGAAAAGATCTTGACTAAGCTGTCAGAGATGTAATTTTATGTTGCTCAATTAGTTGGACAGCAAATAGTGTTTGGAAAAATTTAACCAACAATAATAAAATAGCTTAAGAAAGCATCAGTCTGTCTTCTAAAGCATTTTGGATTCACCTCCTTTAGAGTCAGCATGGTCCTTCCTGTATAGTCTTTAAGTCCTTATTCTTTGGGTCTTTTTTTTCCCTCTAGTTTGCCCTGTTTTGTCTTCTCATAATTAAACAGGTGGATGCTTGGTGCCATATAAGGCTCAAATCTGGTCTTTTAACTTTAAACTGAAACTGTTCTTTTTTTAATTCACCCAGGTTGGCTCTGTTACCTTGGACTGTTCTTTCTGTTCTAGTGATAGAACCAGCCTCTGTTACTATCATGATGATAAGTATGTCTGTTGGACCAGAGGGCTGTACTTAGGTGATCTTTAAAGTCTCTTCTCACTCTGAAATTCTGTAATTTTGTGTTGTATTTGCTGATGTTGACCCAGACACTTAAAATCACTATTTTATCCTGAAGTTAGTTCTTTTTATTTTTCTTAATCACTGTACCCCCTCCCCCCACCCCATTATCCTCCCCACTATCTTTTAAGAACTCTTAGCCCTGCACAGTTCCACTTCTGCAGCCACAACCACATAGGCAACCCAGCATCATTTATCAAGAGTTATTGTCTTCCTTTCATGAATGTACATTTGAAAACAGTGATTGAGTATTTTATTTTATTTATTTATTTTTTTTTTGGATTCAGCATGATATTTTATTTTTTTAAATTAATTTTTATTTTTTTAGTTTGTTTTGCTTTACAATACTGTATTCGTTTTGCTACACATCGACATGGATCAGCCACGAGTGTACATGAACTCCCAATCCCGACCCCCACCTCCCCCCTCCCGCCCCACACCGTCTCTATGGATTATCCCCGTGCATCAGTCCCAAGCATACTGCATCCTGCATCAAACCTGGACTTGCGATTCGTTTCACTTATGATATCACACATGTTACACTGCCACTCTGCCAACCCATCCCACCCTCTCCCTCTCCTACAGAGTCCAAAAGGCCGTTCTGTACATCTTGTGTCTCTTTTGCTGTCTTGCATACAGGTTTATCATTACCATCATTCTAAATTCCATATATATGTGTAAGTATACTGTATTGGTGTTTTTCTTGCTTACTTCACTCTGTATAATTGGCTCCAGCGTCATCCACCTCATTAGAACTGAGTGATTGAGTATTTTAGAATCTCATGTTCTTTAATATTCTCTGGTTTAGAGTGACAGATCAATTTACACTATTTTCTAAATTTTAAATAAAGTTTCTTTTGGTGTGAAACTGTTAGGATATTAGAATTAAGGTGTGTCTTCAATATTTAACTCATGATTGTATCTTTTATGGGTAAAACCTGCCTTCTACTTTAGAAAAACTGTATAGAATATAGAGAGAAATTTTAGGCTTATGATTGAGTTTTAAAGCAGTAAATTTTCATTTTTTCGGTGTGAATATGAAACTTTAAAATAAGGCTGTTCTTCAGTTTACTTGCCTTCACCCCCTTACTACTCCTGTTGTCTCTCACTTTATACTCTGGTAATTAAAACTTTCAGTTGTAACATACCTACGTTTTTCTCTAAAGAAGAAAGTTCCTCAAATATGATGCCCTCTCATCTCATAAAGGCCCATGCCTTTGCATATTGCTATTCTTGTGGCCTAGAATCCTGTCAACTATTACCTCTTGTCCTTTAGCCTGTTACGTCTGAAACTTAAATGGTCATACAAATACATAGGGACCTTGTTAAAAATGTGGATTCTGCTTTACTAGGACTAGAGCTGGTCTCAAGATTCTGTATTTTAACAAGCTCTCTGATGATGATGTCAGTCTCAGGACCACGTTTTCGATAACAAGAATCTCTGCTGCCTGACAAATGACTGTCATCAAGAATATTTCCTGACTCCCCCCATATACCTTCATTATCCCTGTTTCTGTAATTATTTAAGTTATCTGCCTCCCTATTTAATTGCAGATTTTTGCCTATAATGATTGTATCTCTCATCCTTGTATTTCCAAAGCTAACTGTACTGTTTAATAGAAAATAGGCTTTTAGTAAATGTTTATCACCCATTATCTGGTGTTCTTAAAGCTTATTTACCTAGACTGACATATGTAGCTTACTTACATAGTTACATAGTTATAATCTATACTGAATATAGTGGCTTTTTGATTACTTTATTATAGAAAGGAAATGAATTATGGTCTTCAATTTTTTTTTCCCCTCTGTAGCTCTTTATATAGAAGAAAACAGAACAAAACCTCAAATGTGCCTCAGCTAAAGGATTATTTTCTTGAAAATAGTGTTCTAGCCCTTTGTAGAAACAAAAACATTTTGAAATCTCTGTGATAAACATATAGTGTTTCTCAAATTACTTAATACTATGTTTGTAGAAATGTTTTTTTAGAAAACTAATGACCATTTACTTTTCCTTCCACTCAAGGAGAAATACAAATGTCTACCACAAGACGAAAACGTAACATGTTATGTTGTTTACCGTAAGCTGTAGTAAAATGAGCTCACTTGTTGACAGGTATGTTTTTAGAGACTCATTTATTTTGAACTATGTAAAGCTATTTTAAAAATTCACTGTTAGAGTAATGGTCTGTATCACTGATAAAAGAAGTGTTATGCTTAATCATTAATACTATACTTACCTTCTGTATTGAGCAAATGTCATGTAATAGTAAAATGTATTATCTAGAGCCAAAGTCAACAGCATGTGGCTTGTGTTCTGAATGGATCTTGAGCTGAATTTTGAGTGATTTGGTCAGAACTGTTCTGAAAGGAATTACGACAGTTTCAGGGGTTTCCTTGGCACTTTCTGGAATCATTTATCTCCTTATCTATTGGTCCTAACTTCAGCCTGTTAAACATCTTAGCATGTGTGACTCATAAGAGGTAACTGTAATTATTAATAGGATTTTGTTGAAATTATAATCTTTAAACCTTACTCTTGGTAAAGGATAGGCCTCCTTGTTTCTTTGATTTTAAGACTTCTTTAACTTTTTTTTTAACCTTTTAACATGTTTGACACTAGAATTCATCTTGGAGTAGGCCTATCAGAGTTTAATTGGTAGTATTTTTAGATTTCTTAGTGGAGATAATGGACTTACCTGGTGGCTCAGACAGTAAAGCGTCTGCCTGCAATGCGGGAGACCCAGGTTCAATCCCTGGATCGAGAAGATCTCCTGGAGAAGGAAATGGCAACCCACTCCAGTATTCTTGCCTGGAAAATCCCATGGATGGAGGAGCCTGGTAGGCTACAGTCAATGGGGCTGCAAAGAGTCGGACACAACTGAGCAACTTCACTTTCACTTTTAGTGGATATAATAAGTCTTATCATCAGTGATATCTTAAATGTGATGAAATACAGTGACAGTTTTTTAAAAATACCTACTCTGACACCTAACATGCAGAGCACTTTCTGTGTTTTAACTTCATTTAACTTCGCAATAATTCCATGAGATTTTACAGATGAGGGATCTGTAGGTCAGAGAGGTTAAATAGCTTGTTTTAAGGTCACATAGTAAACAATAAGCTGGAGTTATGACCCATGTTGATCTCTCTGACTCTGAAGTTCCTGTGCTTTTATTTTAGTGAAAGTGAAAGTGAAGTCGCTCAGTCGTGTCCGACTCTTTGCAACCCCATGGACACCAGGCTCCTCCGTCCATGGGATTTTCTAGGCAAGAGAACTGGAGTGGGTTGCCATGCCCTTCTCCAGGGAACTTCCTGACCCAGGGATCGAACCCAGGCCTCCCACACTGTAGACAGAGCTTTACCGTCTGAGCCATCAGGGAAGTCAAGCTTTTTTTAGTATACTGTGTGATTTTTCCATAGGGGATTCTTTAAGAATTTTATAGCTAGACGTGCACAGAAGTGACTTTTGACATCTAGAGACAGCTTCCTTCCCTTTTCTGTGAGGTAAATAGTGAAGGTACATACTTTACCAGAGCTTAAGACCTGAAGGGCAAGGGGTTTCCTCAGGGAGCCCTGCCATAGATTTGGGCTGGGCAGTAGTTTCAAGCTGAATCTATGTGTAGTCGTCTTCTCAGAAAAAATGAAGGCATTAAAAATGATTTCAGTGTTGTGCTTTTGATTGATTTCCAGTTCCCATTCTAGATAATATGACATCTAGGGATGACATCAGAGTGTTCAGACATAAAGCAGTGGTTCTTAATATGAGTTCATTTTCTCTCTGAATGTCATGAAAGTTAATGGACTCTCTCCTCAATGATGCACATTTACATGTAGAATTTTTAAATAAATTTTAGTGTTTACATGGAACCCCAAAAGTTTGCTGTGATAGAAGATTTGTAGATGATCTCAATTGTGAGACTCATAGGCACTCTATAGGCCACAGAGAGATGTGCTTAAAGGACTCAATAGTGAGTTCATGTAAAAGATCATAAGTCACTTGAAACTATTTAATATTGCCCCTTAGGTTAAGGAGTTAGCCACCAGGTCTCTAGATTTCAGAGAGACTTTTGCTAGAATGCTCTTCCCCTTGGTCTTCCCATAACCAACCCCTTCTTGTCTTTTAGATCTCAGCTCAAATGTTCCCACTTCAAGTCCTTCCCTAACCACACAGATTAAAATAACCACCCAGTAATAAGCACATTGCTTCTTTAAAAATAAAATACAGCTCATACATTTTCATGTTGATTTGTTTTTTTTCTACTAGAAAGTATGCTGTAGGGGAGAAGGGGCCTATATGTCTAGCTAACTGCTTGGTAGCCATGTCTAGAACAGAGCATGGCACGAAAGTGCTAACAAAAAAAAAAATGTTTGTCAAATAATCAATCATGAATGAAATTATATCAATATAAGTTAATATGCTAGATATTGTGATGTTTCTGAGTGATTTGTGTTTTATAAAGTAAATGTCTATTTTTAAAATGTGTGACTATAATTAAATATGATTTTAAGTGAATCATTTTTATAATGGCAAATACACTGATTTTCTCTAGGTTTTCACTAGTTACTAAAAGTTTGAAATAAGATATTTAACTTTCGGTTAAATTCTGGTTTATTCTAATAAACTTTTTAAAATGTAAAACATAGTTGAACTTTGTTTGTATTAGAAAACAGGTTAATAGTTATTGGATTTGAATTTGTGCAGTCTGTAACTCTACAGAGATCCCAGGCTATAACTGATTGATTTACGTTTTGTTTCAGTATTGCTGTTGCTTAGTGAATCTGCTCTTATTTTCTGTATCTTTCTTTCTCTTTTAGAGATGATGGTAGTATTTTTGATGGGTTGGTGGAAGAAGATGACAAGGACAAAGCAAAAAGGTAGTTAAACTTATGATGTAATATAGTAAAAAAATAAGTAACAAGTAAATGTAATGGTAAAAAATAGTAAATCAGTGATTTCCAAAAGCTGTCTGCCTTAAGAACTTAGATACGTTAGAAAGGAGAAGAGCTGAGGATATCAGTGTGTAGTTTATAAATTAAATAAAATTTTCCTCTGAAAGTGCCTTTCTCACCACATCACATTATAGCACATAGTATTTACATGACATCACTGGGGATGTAAGCCTTCAATCACTTGCTAAGAGAGGGTTTGCCTAGAGTCATCATTGTAGTTACTATTTTTCCTTAACCTACTCTATTCTTCGGAAGCAGTTTATCTAGTATAGCACACCTTCAGAGCAGAGATGGGAGAATTAAGTTTCACCTCCTATGGAGGGATCTTACACACCAGTGCTATGTTATTTATTCAGTTGCTTGGTTTGTTCCAGCTTTGGCATTTGGAGGTCTTTCAGGGCTGGCTTCTCTGTGTCTTTTGACATGCCTCCATTTTCCGATAGAAGGGAAATAGATGATGGGGGAGGACAGGGAGAGTTGATGGAGAGGTGTCATCAAGTAGGTGAGTGGATGGCATCTAGAGCCATGGTGCTGATGGTGAGGGTTTAACCTTAAATACGGGCCTTGATGGTAATTAAAGTAGCAGGAGGGTGGGTCCAGATAGCATTACAGCCAAGTTTGTAGTCATTGAGAGTGAGCAGTACTTTTCTGGTTTTTTCCCAGTCACATTGAACTATGTGGGTGCTTAGATGAGGGTAGAAGGTGTTAGAGCATTACATTCAGAAACAAAAAATAAACAAGTAATACTTCCTAAATGTCTGTTTTAGCAAAATAAAAGGTGCTGGGATAAGGAAAATATTGAGGAAAGCTATATAACTTTATTCAAGTAAATAAAAAGACCTGTGCTTGAAGCTAAACATATATAAGTTTCTATAAAATATTTTAGGGTCGAGGTAAAGTCACTGTTAAGGAGGGAATAATCAGTCTTGCCTGAATGAAGAGGCAGAACTTTGAGGAATTAACTTGGACAGATTTAAAGGCCAAATTTATAGATGGATAAGGTGAGCTAAGGGTTTTCTGTTTGCAGAGACTTTGAAGGTTTGATCATGTTTTGGGGGGACCAAAAATACTATGGTTGTGGGAAACCTTGGAGAAAGAAGACCTCATAATAATACTGTCAGAATTACCCAGACTGCACTGGGCTCTGACATCTATGAGCTGTTATTATTGAGGTCAACACAAGGGCTGAGTACTTCCAACCTGAGTGTAACATGAAGTAAAGTTGCTTTAATGAGTGGGATCCAGTGGTAGAATTGGCAATGATATTTGATTTCCATGTATTTCTTACACTTGAGTTAAAATGCTGGTTTTAAATGATTACTTCATGGTAACTGTATGATCTTTTTTGCCTGAGTTGTCACACCTATAAGATGAAAAATTATAAGATCTACTTCATAGGAATTAAATGAAATTTCATAAATGTTTCCAATGATGCCTAGCATATAAATATACAATAATGGCTCTAAATTTTCCTTCTACACATGTCTTCAGATATTTCATAGATAGTAATTCTCTGGTGCTGATTTCCTGCTTACTCCTTTCTAGAGGAGTAGAACTAGATCTGTCTTACTTCCTCTAGTATATGTCCTTTAAAATGTCAAACAAGCAGTTTCACCATATTTAAATTCTCCCCAAACCATCTCTCCACCCAAACTAATATCTCATGTTATATTACATGGTAACTTGGAAATTCCTTTCAATTTTTCTTTTGCTTCCTTACTCCAAATCTGATTTACCTAGAATCGCTAGTTCTGCCTGTTAATCCTCAGCCCCACACTGCTGTGTTAACACTGCCGTTGCTGTGGTTTTTAGCCTAGGATGTTGCAGTTGCCTCCTAAATGGTCATCTGGCCTCCAGTCTTGTTTGGCATTCAGTGTGTTTTCAGTAGCTTTTGTTAAACGAATTGTTTTACCAAGCACTGATTCTTTCATTACTCAGTTGCTGGAATGGTCTTAACTAACAATCAGTTCTGTTCATGGCATTTCTTTGCTTAAAACCTTTCAGTACCTTTCACTATTTAATGATTTTCACTAAAACTAAAATCCTTTTGTGTAGCATAAAAACTTAATGATTTTTTTTTCTGAGTACTTATTATTCCGAACTGCCCACCACCCACACCCCCAACTCTAGCATACTTGGGCACAGAAAGCCTGTACTCTAGCCACATTAGCCATGCTGAGCTACTTGTGATGGGTTTTCATCTTTGTACAAGTTTCCTGTGTCTGGAATGATCTTCTCACACACCACTACCCCCTCTTTCTCCCTCAGCCTTCATGATTCAGTTTAGCACACTTAGGAGTTTCCATAGGATTTAGGTGAATTTCTTGAAAGGGGTTATCTTTGTCCAGTATTCCTAGCCCTTGTTAGCACAGTCTGTATCATTGTAACAAAGAGTTTAGTGTTTGGTGAGGGGGTCAGTTAATTTCTATTACATTTCTTAAGAGGTTTTTTGTATTTCTTCTCAATACTAATATGGAATAAATGCTACTTCTTACTGAAAAAATTAATAGAATTATCCTCTGACCTTTTGGCAAAGTAGTATACTTTGTTTAAACAAAAACTGAATTCTAAAGTCTGACTTCACAAAAGCATATAGTTAGAAGTGTTACAGAATGATTAGTTGCTCTGCAAATAATTATATTTATTTTACAAGTTCTCAATGCAGCTAAGAATTTGCTCCTGGTTACTGCTTCACATAGAACAGTGGGAATTATTCATTTAGCACGTATATTTTGAGCACTTACTGTTTGTTAGGTATTATGCTTAAGTGCTTAGATGAAAAAATTTGGGCTCTGCTATTAAGAAGCCCACAGCCCAGTGAAGACATAGATATGCAAGCAAGGGGTTACAGCTCTGTATTGGTGGCTGGGATAGAGGAGTAAAGAGGAAGAATGTGTGGGTGAGCCTGAGAGTAGAGAGATTTTCATCTTTAGATTTCTGTTTATAATTAGAGCTTACAGGAGATGGATAACTTTCTCCTATTCAGTAATTTATAATAATTTGTATTTATATTTTACATGTAATTTCACAAACTATCTCAAGTAATAATAACCTTGTAAGGGAAACACAAATTCTTGATAAACATTAGATTCAGTAAAACTTGAGATTGGAACGTAATTTGTCTTAAAAACAAATATGCCAAGTGCTTAATATGTAAAAGTTTCTTTAGTGGTTAAGCCAAGAAAAATTACTGTCCTAATTAACTATACTGTTGGTAACCTAGAATATGAACATTCATTACTATTTGTAGTCACAGAAGTACATGCTCTGTGGTCATGTCCATATTGAGCATTGTATTAAACTATTTGTGTAGTTAAATGGACTGTTTGAAAGCTGCTTATGTAATTTTTTATTCCATCAGAGTATCTAGAAACAAATCTGAAAAGAAACGTAGAGATCAGTTTAATGTTCTCATTAAAGAACTGGGATCCATGCTTCCTGGTAATGCTAGAAAGATGGACAAGTCTACTGTTCTACAGAAGAGCATCGATTTTTTACGAAAACATAAAGGTACATTTTAACTTTGTAAAGTGGATTTTTTTTTTTTTAATAACAGACTCTCTCTTAAAGCATAATGTGATAGAATCTTGGCAGTAATGCTTGAGACTGGGTGCTTCCTAACCTTTTTTCAAGAGAAAGAAACAATTGCCTTTTAATGATTCCCTGGTATGTTCTTTCTTTCATTCAACAAACATTTATTTAGTGCCTACTATATCCTTGGCTTCCCTGATGGCTCAGTTGGTAAAGAATCTCCCCGTAATGCGGGAGACCTGGGTTCAGTTCCTGGGTTGGGAAGATCCCCTGGAGGAGGGCATGGTGACCTGCTCCAGTATTCATGCCTGGGAAATCCCCGTGGATAGAGGAGCCTGGTGGGCTGCAGTCCATGAGGTCACAAAGAGTGGGACATGACTGAGCAACTAACACACATAGCCTAGATCTTGTGGTGCAGGGTAATAGTTCTGACCCTCAAGTAACTCAAACCAAGGGAGACAAATAATATATAAATATCTAATTACAATGCAAGTAATTAATGTGAGTGGTGCTTGTAAAGAATATTTATGTGAGAATACAGAGGAAAGAATGTGTCAGAGAAGTCGTAAAACCAGTTGATTTTTCAACTGAGTCTTCCTTTTATCTTAAGGAAAACAGCATTTCACATGGAAGGAGTAGCATATGTAAAACCAGAGAAGCAAGGAGAGCTCAGTTTAACTGGAGCTTAGAGTTGAGTTGGAAAGTTAGGAGTGTATTTGGAAGAGAATTGAGTCAGAGCGTGAGATATGTAATTTAAACAGATTACTTCAATGACTAGGAAATAAACATGGTTTTAAAGTGATTATTTGTTAAAGAAAATCACTTTGAGAAAATATGTCATGGAAAGGAAATTTTAGAGAATAGTAAGTATCTTCGTACTTAACAGATGCTACTTAATAGGAAATAGTGAAAAACTTGTAGAAGGACATTTCCTTTTTCAGATGCAAATAAACTACAGAACTTCTCAAAAGAGAATTTGTAACTAGTGCTTTTGTTTCTCAATAGCCACTCTGTAATATATTACTAGCCTGGTTTATGCTCCACCACTGTTTAAAATTTTTTTTTTTAATACCATGACCCCCACCCTCTCTGCTGCCAATAAGGCAGTAGCTCTTTCTTGTACCTCATCCTCTAATGCATCTCTGAAGCACTGGAAATTTTTACCTGCCCTCCACTGGCTTTCTTTATCCTTGTTCTGAGATACACTGGACTTCTTCATTCACCTCCCTCTCCCAATTGAGCTAACTTCTTTTCTCTTTCTGCCCTCTGAACATGACATTTCTCCAGGTCTTACCTTGTGTTCATGTTTTCTCCATGTTCTTACCCTTGGTTTTGCCTCTCTGTTAAACTACTAAGTCTGTATTTTTAGATGCAGACTTTTTAGTTTTTCATTTCCAGGTAACTTTTGAATCTTTGGTTTTAAATGCTCTCAGACTCAACACATCTAAAACTGAATTCATTTTCATTTTGTCAAGTCATCTGTTTGTTTCAGTTTTCCATTTTCACACCACAATCCTTTCACTCCCCTGGGACTCAAACCTGAAAAGAGTTTTGCATTTTTTCATCTTCTTTAGTGTACAGTATCACAATTGCCAAATTTTGTTGATTCTTCTGGTAGGTAATGTGTCAAAATTGCTGGTTTACAAAATTTACTGCCTACGTTATCATTACATTTTATCTCTACAAATGGTATTCTCACTAATTTCTTTGTCCCTTGTTAGTGCACTCATTCCTCAGACATTGTAGCAGTTCAGTAAATGATTGTTGAATGAAATGAAATGATATGCATGCATAATTATTTTCCCCTGACAATAGAGGATTAATTTTGGCATTTAGATTTTTTTTAAATTTGGGCTTATGGTTCTCACAAAATTAAAATTTACCTGAAGTTGAAAGGTAATTCTTACATACTTATTACTCTAAAAATAAACCTGGGTTTAGCTAAACTTGATGGAATTTATTTATGGATTTAAGTCCTTTTTTCTGAATGTATATAATTGATGTGAATTTGAAAAGCATGATTATATTCCCAGAGTTAGTAGCTATAATTGTTCATATCCAATACAGACATTTCCAATATGCCAAATTTGGGGTGCCAATTTTTTATGCTGTATTTATATATCTGATAATAGAGAAATAAAAACAACTTAGTCCATATTTTCCACTGCAAGATAGAGTATATTCTGTAGAGTAAAATCTATGATATGTATTTTAATTTTACTTGGTTGTTTTAATGTCTGCATTTAAATATGGAAAAAATATTGCCTAAGTACAGATTTCATCATTTATGAATAGCTTTTTATAACAATCCATTAGAAGTATGTTACAAAATAAACTATAATAATTATGTTAAAATATGTGCTGAAAGCTAGGGAATCTCCAAATTTTGACCAGCTTCCTACCACTAAGAAAACATGCCAGAGGACACAGAGCAGAATCACTCTGGGTTTATTACTATAAAGTTTTTGCCTAGAATTTTAATTTAGTCTCTTTGATTAATTAAGAATAGAACACCTTAGACTGGGAAGAATCTCTGCCTGCAATGTGAAGTGAAGTCGCTCAGTCGTGTCCGACTCTTTGCATCCCCGTGGACTGTAGCCCACCAGGCTCCTCCGTCCATGGGATTCTCCAGGCAAGAATACTGGAGTGGGTTGCCATTTCGTTCTCCAGGGGATCTTCCTGACCCAGGGATTGAACCTGGGTCTCCCGCATTGCAGGCATACACTTTAACCTCTGAGCCACCAGGGAAGCCCAATAGGCAGGCCTAAAATAATTCTTTTTTAAAAGCAGACTGACTGATCTCCTTGGCTCCTTTCCTCCAGGTTTATGTCCTTAGGTCTGTTCTAGGTAATACTGTTTGAAAGGCAAAGAAAGGGGAAAGAATGTATTTCTAATGCTTGATCTAGTCTGCTTATTTTGATTCTTATTTGATCATTGTGTAAAGCAGGAAGCAATCTCAGGCCAGTCAGGAACAAAGGTTCTCAAAGCTCCCCAGAGAAAATTCAGAGACTGGCATTTTTAAGAGACTAGTCTTAAAGTTATCCAAATTATCAAGCAGATGACCTGCTACATTAGCTCAATATTTCATCATACCAAAATTTGGACCTCCTGATACCTATCTAGACCAATAAATGTTATTGACTATGGCTCTCCTCTTTAATTAGTGCCACTAATGTGTCAATCTGTTTACAGAAATCACTGCACAGTCAGACGCTAGTGAAATTCGACAGGACTGGAAACCTACATTCCTTAGTAATGAAGAGTTTACACAATTAATGCTAGAGGTATGTCCAGATTAATTTTTGAAAAGTTTTATTTTCTTAAGAAATCACAGGGGTTACCAATTCTAGTATAAATTTAACAATATTAATTTAATATTGAAAAATCTTAATTCAGTGTAAGTCAACCAACTATTCATTTAAAATTAACTGATGTAAGTATTGTAATAAAATAGTACTATATGTGGTAAAATAGTGCCAAATCTTTGTGCTTTCAGTATCATCTGAATTTTTGAGAGGCTTAATAAGTCCGAAACCTATAACTACCAAGTTCTCTACCTGGATAGCACTAACATTTAAATGAAAAATAAAATATATTATTCATTACATAGTAAATATTATGAAATGTATTTTATTGGACAGTAGGATTTTTTTCAACAAATTAAAATCCACCTAAACACAGCATGAAATGATACTAAATGAAGTATTTTGAAAAAAATTAAAATAATGAAATATACATTGAAAGGCAACTAAAAGTAGATGTTCTTCCATGAAAGAATTATTTTTGAATACAGATCAGATCATACTTGCTTAGAATTGCAAAACTTAATATGACACACAATCAGTTATAAAGTCCACAAAAATTTTGAGCCACTCATACCTATCAGTTTTACTTTTTAAGCATTTCCAAAGTACAGAGTTCAGTATCAGATTTCTATGAAAGCTTTTTTTTTCCCCAAAAAAACTAGTAATAAATAAAGGTGGTAATATACTTGGGTGTTAATATTTAAGGACAAGAGAAGTAGATAAGCAAAAGAAGCTAGAGATAGAAGGAGTAGAAGAAAACAGCTGAATAGAGATTGTTAAATAATTTGCATTTCTTATTCTGTTTGTTCAGGTTTGTTATTTTAGACTTTAAGTGTATGTCTCTGTGGTATATGTATATGTAAGAACCATGTCTCAAGTGTCTTTGCATGTTGACTAAAGTCCAAAGCAACAGTATTTTGCAAATTATTGAATTATTTTTCTGTTTTTACTAGGTAGAACAGTTAATTGCTGGCTTAAGTCTTTATATATTCAGCAGAAATGTCACCATATGAAAATTTATTTGAGTGTAAATACATTGTATATATACTTAAAGCCATGCTTAACATCTGAAAGAATAACTGAGCACATCTTACATACTATTACCTCAGTGAATCCTCACAGTAATCTTATTAAGATACACTATTAGTATCCCTTTCTTACTTTCAGATGAGGAAATTGAGCAAAGGGATTATGAAATTTGCTCAAAATAAACCTAATCCTGAGCCAGGATTCACTGCAGGAAAACTAGCCTCTGATCCCTGTGGCCCTAGCCTTGTGCCCACTGCCGCTCATGGCACTTCTTCTCAGTGAAAGTTAGCTGCGGCATAGAACTTTTAGCTTGGTAACCAGCAATTAGCTCTTTAAATTAGTGGACACAAGTTACAAACCAAATAATAGTTCCAATTAATTTTTCTTTTCTAAAAAGAAGTTTAACATTGTCCAAAATTATCTTTTTAGATTAAGTAATACATTTATGAAAGGGTGCAAACAAGCTAATGTTTGTAACCCCAAGAAGAAATCAACTCATTTAATTGTTCTTTAAATGTTTTTTTATTTCTCAGTGCCGTGATTCAATACCATCTGTGTTATCATAAATCCTTTTTAAAACCTTTTTCTTCATTTGGTTGTGCTGGGTCTTAGTTGTGGCATGTGGGATCCTCTTTGTGGTGCATGGACTCTCTAGCTGTGACATGCAGGCTCTGGGGTGCAAGGGCTCAGGTTGTGGCTAGCAAGTTTAGTTGCTACCAGACACATGGGATCTTACTTCCCTGACTAGGGATTGAACCTGGTCCCCTGCACTGCCAGGCGGATTTTTAATGACTAGACACCAGGGAAGTCCCAGTAATAAACTCTTTACTTACCCTGCTTTATTGATGTGAAAATTCTCTTTTTTAAATAATTTTTCATTTATATTTTTGACTTTTTTTGCCACACTGAGCGGCATGCAGGATCTTATTTCTCTAATCAGGGATCAAACCCACACTCCCTGTAGTGGAAGTGCAGAATCCTAACTGCTCGACTGCCAGGAAGTCCCCCCACATTTTCTTATAAATTCATAAATTAAGGTAATATCTGTATTTAAGAAACTTAGGAAGGTAAATTACCTATTCAAAAATAAGCTAAATCGAAAAGAATTGTCTTCAAATTTTTCTTTACAGTGAACAGATTTTAACTTAATTGCGAAGACACATGTAGTACATATGTAGTATTAAAAATAACTAAATCAGAGTCTAGAGATTATAATCTTATATATAAGAGAATATTTAAACATGTTAATTTTGAAACTATAAATTAGTTTTCTCATGATTATCCTCACAGCTTTTAAAATTATATTCCTGAAAAATATTACAGTTACTAACTTTTAATATGGCAAGCATATTTTTGATTTTTAGTGAATATTTGCAACTGCTAAGTAGGCATTTTAATGTTCACATGCCAGGATTGAAGGCTGTGTATAATTGTGTGTATTGTAACCTGGGTTCAGCTAACCTAGTTGTGTTATTGTTGGCTTGTCATGTTGATCAGGTTACAGTTAGGCAGTCTGGATGCCCTTTTCAGCAGAATTTCAGATGTAGGTTTTGTCTAGGAATGTTAGAGCTGCTAGCAGAAGAGCTGGGGTCATTCAGCTCAAACTCTTTGTTTTATGGATGAAGCCTGGAGAGATTGTAGCTTGTCCAGTCAGTTAATTAATCAAAGAACTGAGACTAAGATCTTAAAATTCATTTATACCTTGTCTGTTGGCTGTCTCTCTTCATTCTTCCATTGCCACCCATCCCTCTCCCTCTTGTTTCTGATGCTTAAGGGAATATTCTTGCTACCCTTGTTGGGGATGTTGAGATTAACCAAGGAAAAAAAAGGGCAATTTAGCCTTACTAGACCTCTGTGCCAACTTATCTCTGTATGGAGTCACATCCTGGTACAGAGTTCTTTCCTCTTGAGAGCTGGCAGCTCTCCTCAGTACTCTACAAGGGAAGGGCCAGGGCCCTGCCTGCCTCATCACAAGGAGGTTCTGTCCTCTTCCTTGGGACTTCCATCCAGTCTTGCCAGATTAAGTAGTCACTAAGTAAACAACCAAGATGTATACAGGCCTCTTGATATGTGCAAAGTAGATGTAAAGTAGATGTCAAATAGGAAGATGAGTTTGAACTAATGAGCTCTTTCCCTCCTATCATAACAATGTGGACAAGGGATAACCTTCACAGTCTTCAGTCTTGGGATAAGGACGTCCTTCTCTCTTGTTCCACATCTCTTGAGTGTTCCTCCTCAAAGCCGCTCCTGTTTTGGTGTATGTACCTACTTTCTTGGAAAGTTAAATCCTTCCATTCAGAAGAAATTTGAACTCTGGATCCTTTCTTGTGTTAAGTCTTGGTGAGATGTTGATGCAGGCCTTTCTCTGCTGAATCTTTACCTGCTTTGGAAGAGAAAGGGATAGGCTCTGCTTCTGGGAGCGGGGTCAGGTCATTAAGAGTTCTGATTTTAGTTTATTCACTTCACAGAAGAGAGCTGCATCCTAATTCCTAGTAGATCTCCTAGGAACAAGTAGAGTAGAGATCATCATAGAGATCATCACAGTAATTTGCTTTCAAAGATGACACAGTCTAGCTTCACGTGAGAAAAGCATGTTCTCAAAATCACTGCAGATGGTGACTGCAGCCATGAAATTAAAAGACACTTACTCCTTGGAAGGAAAGTTATGACCAACCTAGATAGCATATTGAAAAGCAGAGATATTGCTTTGCCAACAAAGGTCCATCTAGTCAAGGCTATGGTTTTTCCAGTGATCATGTATGGATGTGAGAGTTGGACTGTGAAGAAAGCTGAGCACCGAAGAATGATGCTTTTGAACCGTGGTGTTGGAGAAGACTCTTGACAGTCCCTTGGACTGCAAGGAGATCTACCCAGTCCATTATAAAGGAGATCCGTCCTGAGTGTTCATCGGAGGGACTGATGCTGAAGCTGAAACTCCAGTACTTTGGCCACCTCATGTGAAGAGTTGACTCATTGGAAAAGACCCTGATGCTGGGAGGGATTGGGGGCAGGAAAATGGGATGACAGAGGATGAGATGGCTGGATGGCATCACTGACTCGATGGACATGAGTTTGAGTAAACTCCAGGAATTGATGATGGACAGGGAGGCCTGCCGTGCTGTGATTCATGGGGTCACAAAGAGTCGGACATGACTGAGCGACTGAACTAAACTGAACATCATTTTGACCCTTTTCCTTAGGAAACAATACTGGCGTAATTGTACTAAAGAGTTTTTGTGAAAAATTCATGCATTTGCTTAAATTATAAGGTTTCATCCCTTCACCTTACATTAGCCAAGAATGAGTTTGTCTGAGCCATTCTGGAAGGCAGACATCTGCTCAAATTAATTACTTTCTGATACCCAAACGTCTTCCTTCAATAAAGGGGAGGTGGGGATGCCTTTTTCCATACATTCACCATATACCTCAACAATTACTTAGAATTAGAGGGAAGTTGCTCTAACTTTCAAATACATGAGTAACATACAAGTATTTTTTATTTGCTATGTGCCACACATATGCCAGGTGCTGCAGATATGCAATATTGCAGATACAATATAGTTCTTACCAGAATTGCATCCTTTGAGAGAGCCCTGTACTTACACAAGAAATCAGATTAAGTGTGATAACTATTTGATAGAAGAGAAACTCTTCTGATGATATACTTTATCTGCTGTATATCTTTAGTATCTTTTCATTTTTTTTAAGTTACTTATTTGTTTATGACTGCTCTGTGTCTTGGTTGCTGCGTTCTGGCTTGTTCTAGTTGCAGCAAGTGGGGGCTATGTTCTAGTTGCAGTGCGTGGGCTTCTCTGTTTGTGGAGTGGGGCTGTAGATGTGCGGGCTTCGGTAGTTGCAGCATGCAGGCTCAGTAGTTGTACCACATGGGCTTAGTTACCTCATGGCATGTGGGATCTTACCCATCCAGGGATCAGACCCACGTCCCCTGCCTTGGCAGGTGAATTCTCAGCCACTGGACCACCAGGGAAGTCTTCAACATTTTTTCCATTGGATCTTCTTTTCCTCAGCCTGAAAATATATTTCAGTTTCTTTTTTCTAAAAAAATAACTTCCCTTGATACTTTGTCCTCTCAAAATATGTCCTTTCATGAACTTGAACAAAGTGTTTTATAATATAGGCTTCTGATGATCCACCCATCTCTAAACACACTGTATGAATCTCCTTCCTGTTGACATAGCTCTTGAAAGTCAGCAAAATTCAGTCCTCATTTTTTTTTATTCCTTGTCTTGTTTGATCCCATTTTTTACTGAACCATCCATTTTCCTCCTCACTCACTTTGTCATTCTTTCTTCCATTGACTTCATCAGCAGCAGTGTATTCTGTCCTGTCTTTGTCATTTTCTCTGGCACTTTCGTTCCTCCTCATCTCCGTACATAGATAATACCCCAAACCTTTGTCTTTGGCATCCTTTTCATTTTTGCAGATCTCATTTCTTCAGCTTCCACTTTGTGCCTAGGATTCTCAGATGAAAAACTTTGTGAGACATGAATAAAGTATTGCTTTTTGTTAAGTATTGTTCCCCTGTGCTGACTTCCTCTCCTGAACTCTTAACATCACGTTTCCTAATGCTTGCCTACGTCCTTTCTTCTCTGTTTTTAACTGCTATTAATTTCATTCGGATTCTCCTTAACATCTCTGATTATTCCAAAGGCCACTGAAATTTTCCTCTTAATTCACTTTTTCCTCAAAATCCATTTTACACATTGCTTCCAGACCGCTCTTAAGCAAAGTTCATCTGTCTTGCCCTGATATTCAAAGCCTTGCATGATCTGACCGCACTCTATTTTTTCAGCTTATTCCCTTTCAAAGTTTATTCCCCATGTACCTCCTGTGCTTCAGTCAAACACTTCTGTTAAGATTATATATGTGATGGTGATAATGTGTTCTTTTGTTGGCCAGAGACATATTGTTGATGGCATCTGTGCTTTGGAAATATTAAATAAGACCATCATTGTATAATAACATATGATAAAAGTAGAACATTAAGTCTCTGTCTTTTAGAAACTTGCCATTCAGTAATGGTCGTAGAGTGATATTTTTCTTCCAGAAGCGTCTTAAAATGCACAAAGATAGATACTAAGGTACTGTAAAGGGGAAAAGCTAGTATTTTGACAATGCTCTAGAAATTTCCAGTTCTTTGTGATTTATCCTAGATTTTTATGTCTGTCCTGTGAAATACTTTTTTCTTTTCATTTAACTGACCATTGTGTTTAATTTCAGGCTCTTGATGGTTTTTTTTTAGCAATCATGACAGATGGAAGCATAATATATGTGTCTGAGAGTGTAACTTCACTGCTTGAACATTTACCGGTAAGTATAAAAATCCTGTGATCTCTTTCTCACTTAAAAAAAAATTTTTTTTATTAATATGTTTATTTTTGGATGAAAATTGATTTACAATATTGTGATGGTTTCTGCTATACATCAACATGAATCAGCCATAGGTATACATATGTCCCCTCCCTCTTGAACCTCCCTCCTACCTCCTACCCATCTTTCTCACTTAATGCCTATTTTTAAATGTTCTAAAACCTTAAGAAGTGAAGCCCCAGAGCACTGTTGAACAATGATCAGAATGGGGATGAGACCTTTAGTATGTCTTCATTTTAGTATGGCTGTATTTTTTCAAGTCAGTCATGACTCTCATCTGTAGTAACTAAATATTCAACTCCTACTTTAACCTCTATTCTTCCTGTCTTCTTTATTCTAATGCTGAGTTTTTGCTATTAACTTTAATCAGTGTGGTGGTGATGTCACTTACTCATTGAAAATATCTTGGGAATAACTAAATTTCTACTGAGATATTTGTTGCAGCTCAATAATAATTTTCTCAAAAGAATAACTTACAAAACATGCTGAAAATAATAGATACAGAACTTTTGTGGTCTGTGAGTTGAGTTGATAATATTTTCATTCCCATATTCCATTTGTTCTAATATGACTCAAAGGGTAGATAATCAGAAAAGAATTATATGTACATTTTGATTAGAATGGTGAGTACCTGAATTAGTGTTTGCTGTTTTACTTAAGATATATTTCTTGAACATCTATGCTACCAGATACTATGCTAGGTTCTGTGCTCCAGTTGACAGTTTTTATGAATTTGAAGTTTTTGTTGAATATGTAATATTCTCATCTAAGGTTATATTACACAAAAATGGGTTTGCCTCTTGGTGGATGTCAAGCCATTAGACACAACCAAGCCAAAGATTAGGAGAAGGAAGGATTTATTATTACTTGCAGCAAGTAAGAATACCAAAGATACTTTGGGAAGTATCTTTCCCTAAGCAGTATCTCTCCGAACAGCAAAATTAGGGAATTTTTCAGCTAAGAATACATGTATATTCATGAAGGGACTTGAGCAGAGGAGAATTCAGTATAAAAGTAGGGCAAAGGTCAACAGCATCTAAGCTTTACTTGATTACTCCACTTAGCAGAGGGCCTTGGTTTCCTGTAGAACTCAGGCATATTTTATAAATATCCTTTGAGGAGGAGCTGGAACTCTGCTCTCACTGCACTGTTGTTTGCCTGCGCTTTCTCTGTTCCTGTATTCCTTTGTTCCCTTAAGATCATTCATTACTAACATTCCTTCAGGGGCAAGCATTGTGGCCAGGCTTAGATTACAAAATGGCTTCTTATGTCAAGAAAGCTGTTTCTGGTTCTTTTTCTCTGGCAACCCCCTAACTTATTGGCTTAAAATAGGGTTTGGATGTAAATATTTTGAAGTTACTTATAAATTACTCTTAAAATGCCATCTCTTGAAAATGTGTAACAGTACAAAGTCATCTGTTCTATAAAGATTTCTTTAAAGAAATGTTAAAAAGCAGTATCTCCTTCCCTCTGATTACACTGCTGTTTTGTACTTTATGAAAGAATTTACTCCATACTTAAAAGGCCAGATTCTATAAGGGAACTTTGTTTCTGAAAGCCAGGCAGTAAATAATTTGGTGTTCTGTGTCACACAGAAAATGACTTGGCTTTACTGTTTCTCTGGGGGCAGACCAAAGGACAGACTGATAACTGAATTTTTCTGGATAACTGTTTCCTTAAGAAAAAATTTGCATAGTAATAAAAGCCAGGGAAAGAAATCCTTTGTCGGATTATGATATGACTAAGATAAGATTGAATAATAAATAAAACAAAAGAATGAATATAACAAAACAGAAGCAGACTCACAGATAAAGAAAAACTAGCAGTTATCAGTGTGGAACGGGTTGGGAGAGGGGTGTGATGGGGGAGGGGATTACCCATAGGAGGTATAAAAGCCAAGAAACTAGAATATATTGTCTAGCACAGGGAAATATAGCCATTATTTTGCAATAACTTTTAAGTGGAGTGTAATCTGTTAAAACAATTGATTCATTAATGTTGTACACCTAAAACTAATAATACTATAAATCAACTGTAATAAAATAAGGTTGAGTAATTTGAATAAACATAATTATAGGCTTTTAAACTTATAAACAATTTTATTGGATTTTCTTTCAGTTATGTATTTTTAAAAACTATATAATCTTTAGTCATAATCAGGGTGTAATTTGCAGTGTGGTCAGACTTTTAAAATGCCTGCTTCTTGGGCACTTTTCCTGGACTTCACTGAGAATTAGATGCCTTTTCTCTCGGTTCTCATGTTACCTTGTACCTGCTGCCACCATGACACTTACAGTGATTGTAATTTTCTGTTTATTTGGATAATATTGGTAAGCTTTCTAAGTTCAGGGCTTCCCTGGTGGCTCAGAGGTTAAAGCATCTGCCTCCAATGCGGGAGACCCGGGTTCGATCCCTGGGTCGGGAAGATCCCCTGGAGAAGGAAATGGCAATCCACTCCAGTATTCTTGCCTGGAGAAGCCCATGGACTGAGAAGCCTAGTACATTACAGTCCACGTGGTCGCAAGAGTCGGACACGACTGAGCGACTTCACCTTCACCTTCACCTTCTAAGTTCAGGGACTTTATGTCTGTATCCACATATGCTGGCTAATTTCTTAGTGAAGTGTTTAGTAATTATTGATTGAGTATAAGAAAGTGAGTAGATTATTTGAAATAGATGTTTTAAAGATTCCTTCCTAATGCCACACTGGATCTTTAGTGAGGGAATATTTCACGGCATATTGAAATAACAAACATGTGTGCAACAGACCTAGTTAGGACTCAGCTGTTTGATAATTAACATACTCCCCTCAATGAAAAGCTTCATAACCTTCTCATTGCCTTCTGGATTAAAAAAAAATTAATTTTGGAGCTATTTTTACATTTATAGAAAAATTAAGAAGATAGTACAGAGTTCCCATATATGCCTACCCAGTTTCCTCTGTTAGTAACATCTTCTGGGTGTTTTTAACCGTTGGTGTCACCCAACGCATGTAGAGACTGGCCAGTGAGTTTTTGGGCAGAAGAGATTGCTGCTGATACAGCAGACCCATTTCATCGGATACTGAGTTAGTAGCATCCTTTAGTAAAACAGGTTTTTTTGGTTCTTTTTTTTTTTTAACTGCTCTCCAGTTACGATGGATACTTTTCCTCGCATCACTTACACTGCTATATTGTATTGTTTATTTGGCTGAGCTGGTCTTAGTTGTAGCACCTAGGATCTTTCTTGTGGTATGCAGGATTTTTTTTAGTGGTGGCATTTGGGATCTAGTTCCCTGACCAGGGATCGAACCCAGGCCATCTGCATTGGGAGTGTAGATTACTAGCCACTGGTCCACCAAGGAAGTCCCCAGAAAGATGTTTTGATAAAATGAAATAAAACTTGTTTAGGATCAAACCCAATAAGGAAAAAAGTGATTTTTCTTTTTTGGCCTGCCATTAATAATTAAACTGTAACAGATGCTAAGCAAAAGATTTAAAACAGTGGTGTCCCTTTCTTTCTATTTTAACATACATACATTTTTATCTAAAATATATTCTTGACTCTGTCTGAAGGGGAAGAAACATTAGAAAAATCTCTAAATATAAAGCTTTAGTGTTTATAATTCAGTTCTGTTGAGAAATTAAAATTTGCCATCTTAATCAGTGGTCAGTATGACTTAACAGTTTTTAATTTAAATTTTAAATCTAGCTATAAAATTGCATGTCTGATTCTATAGGTCTTGGAAAAATTTTGTCTTAATTTTGTCATGTACTTATGAAACTAATTCAGGTAAATTTTAATGTATTTGTGGCTACTAATCAGGAAAGGAAGTTTATGGATTTTTTTTTTTTTCGTTCCTGAAGTGGTTTTCTGCAACAAAATGATAGGGTCATACCACCTTCAGGGCAGAAGGGATTTTAGACATTTTTCGCCCAGCCCCTTTGTGTTTATTAAAAACATATATGAACCCCAGAGAATTGTTCAGTAATTTAGTGGGAATACCAAGACATAAAGTCTTTCTACTGGGAACTTAAAATTTGTAAAGTTTTACAATTCAAAATTGCCTTCCTCCCACTTGCTTAAATGTGTTACTGAGAAGAGAGTATATTAAATTTGTTACCATGTAATACGGGGAGGAAGATTAACCATTTTACATAGCCTGACAGAGTCCAGGAATAACACCGCTATTATTAAGATATTGTATGAGCCTTTCATTATCTATTTTTCTTAACTTGAAAATTTTGAAATATAAACACAAGTGTGTGTTAAGAAAGTCAGTACAATGTTTGGTGTAAATGCAGTATGCAGAAATAAAAATCTAGAATTTTTAAAGTAGTTATATGATTATTTGGACTTCTCTATCTGCAAATAAATATTTTTAATAAGAAAAATATTTGAAGTAAGTAAATAAAGCCTTTCAAAAGGGCCAGAATCTTTGCTCCTTATGTTCTGTCCATAGCTCTTCAGGCACTCTTAGCCTTGAATCTATTCATCACTTCCATGGGATAATCATAAGGGATTTGATGATTTAGGTCATATTTGAATGTCCTACCTTCTTCAATTTAAGCCTGAATTTTGCAAAAAGAGCTCATGATCCATGCCACTGTCAGCTCCAGGTCTTGTTTTTGCTGACTGTATAGAACTTCTCCATCTTGGCTGCAAAGAACATAATCAATGTGATTTTGGTATTGACCATCTGGTGATATCCATGTGTCGAGTTGTTGGAAAAGGTTGTTTGCTGTGACTAGCACATTCTCTTGACAAAACTCTGTTAGCCTTTGCCCTACTTCATTTTGTATTCCAAAGGCCAAACTTCCCTGTTACTCCAGGTATCTCTTGACTTCCTACTTTTGCATTCCAATCACCTATGATGAAAAGGACATCTTTTTCTGGTGTTAGTTCTAGAAGGTGTTGTAGGTCTTCATAGAACTGGTGAACTTCAGCTTCTTTGGCATCAGTGATTGGAGCATATTACTGTGATGTTGAATGGTTTGCCTTGGAAATGAACCGAGATCATTCTGTCGGTTTTGAGGTTGTACCCAAGTTCTGCATTTTGGACCCTTTTGTTGACTATAAGGGCTACTCCATTTCTTCTAAGGAATTCTTGCCCAGAGTAGTAGATATAATGGTCATTTGAATTAAATTCACCCATTTCCATCCATTTTAGTTCACTGATTGCTAAGATGTCGTTCTTCACTCTTGCCATCTCCTGCTTGATCACTTCCAATTGACCTTGATTCCTGGACCTAACATTCCAAGTTCCTATTATTAATAACAGCAATACTGTTATTTACAGCCTTGGACTTTACTTTCACCACTAGACACATGCACAACTGAACATCTTTACCACTTTGACCCACTTCATTCTCTGTGGTTGTTCAGTTGCTAAGTTGTGTGCAACTCTTTGCAACCCCGTGAACTGCAGCAAGCCAGGCTTCCCTGTCCTTCACTATCTCCCAGTTTGCTCAAACTCATGTGCATTATGTCGATGATGCCATCCAGTCATCTCATACCCCCTTCTCCTCCTGCCCTCAATCTTTTCCAGCATCAGAGTCTTTTCCAGTGAGTTGGCTCTTGGCTTCAGGTGGCCAAAGTATTGAAGCTTCACATCAGTCTTTCCAGTGAATATTCAAGGTTGATTTCTTTTGGGATTGACTGGTTTCATCTCCTTTTTGTCCAAGAGACTCTCAAAAAGAGTTGAGAAATGTAGGGATAACCACTAGGCTATTCAAATATAACCTAAATCAAATTGCTTATGATTATACAGTGAAAGTGATGAATACATTCAAGGAATTAAATCTGGTAGACAGAGTGTCTGAAGAACTATGGACAGAGGTTCCTAACATGGTATAGGAGGCAGTGACCAAAACCATCCCCCAAAAAAAGAAATGCAAGAAGGCAAGGTAGTTGTCTGAGGAAGCATTACAAATAGCTTAGGAAACAAGAGAAGTGAAAGGCGAAGGAGAAAGGGAAAGGTATGTGCAACTGAATGCAGAGTTCCACAGAAGAGCAAGGAAAGCTAAAAAGGGCTTCTTTAATGAACAATGAAAAGAAATAGAGGAAGACTATAGGAAGGAAAAGACTAGCGATCTCTTCAGTGAAACTGGAGATACGAAGGTAACATTTCATGCGAGGATGGGCACAATAAAGGACAGAAATGGTATGGACCTAACAGAAGCAGATGAGATTAAGAGATGTCAAGAATACACAGAAGAACTCTACAAAAAAGATCTTCATGACCCAGATAACAGTGATAGTGTAGTCATTCACCTAAACCTGGACATCCTGAAGTGAGAAGTCAAATGGGCCTTAGGAAACATTACTATGAATAAAGCTAGTGGAGGTGATGGAATTCCAGCTCAGCTATTTAAAACCCTGAAAGATGGTGCTTTAAAGTGCTGCACTCAGTGTTTCAACAAATTTGGAAAACTCAGCAGTAGTCACTGGACTGGAAAAAGTCAGTTTTCATTCCAGTGTCAAAGAATGTTTAAACTACTGTACAGTTGTGCTCATTTCACATGCTAGCAAGGCTATGCTCAAAATCCTTCAAGTTAGGCTTCAACACTTATGTGAACCAAGAACTTCCAAGTTGGGTTTAGAAGAGTCAGAGGAACCAGAGGTCCAACTGCAGCGTTTGTTGGGTCATGAATAAAGCAAGGGATTTCCAGAAAAACATCTAATTCTGCTTTATTGACTATGGTAAAGCCTTGATCCTGTGGATCACAACAAACTGAAAAATTCTTCAAGAGATGGGAGTATCAGATCACCTTACCTCTTTCCCAAGAAAACTGTATGCTGGTCAAGAAGCAACAGTTAGAACCAGACATGTAGCAAGGGACTGGTTCAAAATTGGGGAAGGAGTGTGACAAAGCTGTATTCTGTCATTCTGCTTATTTAATTTCTATGCAGGGTACATCATGTAAAATGCCGAGCTGCATGAATCACAAGCTAGAGTCAAGATTACCAGGAGAAATATCTACAGCCTCAGATATGTACAGGATACCAATCTAATGGCAGAAAATGAAGAGGAAGTGAAGAACCTCTTGATGAGAGTGAAAGAAGAGAGTGAAAAAACTGGCTTGAAACTCAGCATTAAAAAATTAAGATTGTGGCATCTGATCCAATCACTTCTGGGCAAATAGAAGGGGAAAAAAGTGGAAGCAGGGATAGATTTTATCTTGGGGGGGTTCCAAAATCACTGCGGACAATGACTGTAGCCATGAAATAAAAGACTTGCTCCTTGGAAAAGCTATGACAAGTCTAGACAGCATATTAAAGAGCAGAAACATCACTTTGATGACAAAAGTCCATATATTAATAGTCAAAGCTAGAAGAGGAGCTAAAAAGCCTCTTGATGAAAGTGAAAGAGGAGAGTGAAAAAGTTGGCTTAAAGCTCAACATTCAGAAAACGAAGATCATGGCATCTGGTCCCATCACTTCATGGGAAATAGATGAGGAAACAGTGGAAACAGTGTCAGACTTTATTTTTTTGGGCTCCAAAATCACTGCAGATGGTGACTGAAGCCATGAAATTAAAAGACACTTAATCCTTGGAAGAAAAGTTATGAGCAACCTAGATAGTATATTCAAAAGCAGAGACATTACTTTGCCGACTAAGGTCCGTCTAGTCAAGGCTATGGTTTTTCCTGTGTCATGTACGGATGTGAGTAGTGGAAACAGTGTCAGACTTTATTTTTTTGGGTTCCAAAATCACTGCAGATGGTGACTGCAGCCATGAAATTAAAAGATGCTTACTCCTTGGAAGAAAAGTTATGACCAACCTAGATAGCATATTCAAAAGCAGAGACATAATACTTTGCCGACTAAGGTCCGTCTAGTCAAGGCTATGGTTTTTCCTGTGGTCATGTATGGATGTGAGAGTTGGACTGTGAAGAAGGCTGAGTGCCAAAGAATTGATGCTTTTGAACTGTGGTATTGGAGAAGACTCTTGAGAGTCCCTTGGACTGCAAGGAGATCCAACCAGTCCATTCTGAAGAAGATCAGCCCTGGGATTTCTTTGAAAGGAATGATGCTGAAGCTGAAACTCCAGTACTTTGGCCACCTCATGCGAAGAGTTGACTCATTGGAAATGACTCTGATGCTGGGAGGGATTGGGGGCAGGAGGAAAAGGGGACGACCGAGGATGAGATGGCTGTATGGCATCACTGACTCAATGGGCATGAATTTGAGTGAACTCCTGGAGTTGGTGATGGACAGGGAGGCCTTGCGTGGTGCAATTCATGCGGTCGCAAAGAGTTGGACACGACTGAGCGACTGAACTGACTAAAGTGTGGTGTAAGACTGCATATAGTAAAAATTTTAATCTTACACATTTTTATTTAAAAATATTTTGTATTTGCTCTTCATTTTGACATAGTTTCAGATTTCCGGAGCATTTAGAAGCATAGTACAAAGAATTCTTGTATGCCCTCAGTTTCCACATTGTTACACTACACTGCATTTGCTTTATGCTGCCCCTGTTCTGTGTATAATGTATGTGTATATGCATTTTATTAGGCTTTTCTGAACTGTATTTTGAACTCTACAAAGTTCTTTTTTTTGATATCAGTGATCTATGATGATCTTTTACTTATTTATTTTTTTTGCCACGTGGCACATGGGATCTTCTATCCCCAACCAGGGATGGAAACCTCACTGCTTGCATTAGAAGTGTGGAGTCTTAACCACTGGCCACCAGGGAAGTCCTTGCCCCTCTACTCTTAAATGCTTGCACATTTCTTAAAGTAAGGACATTCTGTTACACAATTAGCATTGACACAATGCTATTAACTAATCTCTAGCTTGTGCTCAGTCACTCAGTTGTGTGTGACTCTCTGCGACCCCCTGGGCTATATACCCTACCAGGCTCCTCGGTCGATCGGGTTTTCCAGCAAGAATACTGGAGCCGGTTGCCATTTCCTTCTCCAGGAGATCTTCTCAACCCAGGGATCAAACTTGCATCTCCTGTATCTCCTGCATTGGCAGGCAGATTCTTTACTACTGAACCAGCTGGAAAACCCATGGACAGAGGAACCGCGTAGGCTGCAGTCCATGGGGTCGCGAAGAGTCGGACACGACTGAGCGACTTCACTTTCACTTTTCACTTTCATGCATTGGCGAAGGAAATGGCAACCCACTCCAGTGTTCCTGCCTGGAGAACCCCAGGGATGGGGGAGCCTGGTGGGCTGCCGTCTATGGGGTCACACAGAGTCAGACACAACTGAAGTGAGTTAGCAGCGGCAGAGCCAGCTGGGAAGCCCCCATTATCTAATCTACCTTTTTCAAATTGCTGGTTTTCCCAACAGATTTTTAAATAACAAGTGAAAACCTCAGATGATACATTGTATTCAACTTCAAGTCTCTTTCCTTTTCTTCAAGCTGGAACAGTCTCCAGTCTGTCTTCATCATGACCTTGACATTACTGAAGAGTACAAATTGTTTATTTTGTAGAATGTCTCTCAGTTTGGATTTGCTTATGTATTTTTAAAAGTGTAAAATATTCACGATGAAGGAGTTGGAAAATTCCTGTTGCTCTGGAAACTCATAGCCTCAAAATTTATTGACTTATGTGAGCTCAGATATGTGGAACAGTAAAGAGATTTAATCTCTGAATTTATACATATGGTTCCTGAACCATTTGCACATGTGTGTACATTCTTCAGAATTTTGTAGACTTTATTCTTAAATAAAAGTAGCAGAGGCCAAAGTCATGATTGGAAAATTTGTAATTCATAGTTTTTCTTCTTTTTTTTTTCTTGTGTAATTTATTTTTAAGGGAAAAACTCTAGTTCTTTATTTTAGTGACCATTACTATAGATTTTTCCCCCCCCTGTTTGGACTATTTATCTCACTTTCTCTTAAGAGAGGATTGAAAAGTTGCTAGCGAAATGTTCCGGAGAGGTTTAATAGATAATTGAACTGGTTTATTAAAAAAGTTGAAAAAGATGTGTAATCAACCGAAGGCCTTTTTTGAGGGACAACTGGCCCATTGCTATCCTTGTCTCTTATTCTTTTATTCTCTTATTCTTATTCTTTGTCACTTATTCTAAGACTTCTTTTCAGTCATGTCATTGTTTTGGTGACTGTAATATTCAGGCCTATTAGAAGAACATGACTTTTCACATACAATATGGTAGGAATTTTTTTTCAATCATCAAGTGAAATTTTGGAACCTTGAGACCCCTTGAAAGTGCAGCGAAAACTTGAGAGATTTGTGTTTTTTCTCCTTTAGTGCAGTAAATAAACTGAAGCATGATGACTATCTCAGGAATCCTGTCTCTCCTTGAATAATAGATTTTTATCAGAGAGCTGAGAAGGAGGCTGGTTGGGTAACACAAATGCTGTTATTGAAAGGAAAACATATGAACATACAGCTCTTTTCCACTGATGGTGAAATTTATCTCCCAGGGTACAAAAAATTCATCTTTTTCTTTCTAAATTAAAAAAAAATTTTTAGAGAGATAAAAAGAAATGATGATAAATAATTTTTAGAAACACAAATAGCAAATGACATTCAAGTCCCTGATGGCTGTTGACTTTGATAGAACCATCAACTGGACGTTAGGAGCATTTTTGCTTTGGAACTTCTGCAGGTCTTGTCCCTCTACAACCATCAGTTCCCTCTCTCCAAAGATTTTGTCTATAACAGTGAACAGTTAGTGTAAGAATTATTGAATAGCTGTCATGGAAAAACAATTGTAATTCTCTTTGCCATTAAAAAATGTGACTGAACTCTAAAATGCTGTACTTTTTATTAAAAAACAACAATAACCTATTGTATACACTTTTCCTTCAGATTTATTCTTTACAAGTGAAGCGATTAATATTAGAATTCTTTTAATTGGGCTTAGACATCACCATGCTTCTTTCCAGAAAAATCAATGAAAAAAAACCCCCCAAAACCTTTTGTTCTCCTGTTAATTGCTACCACCTGCCTTCCATAGGCACTTGAACTGTTTTCTGGTGGTCCTAATATATACCTGATTTTGAGCAGCAATAGGTTAGTTTGACACTTATTTACTTCTTTCCACCTAATTCTTCCCTTTTCTTGCTGAATCAACTTTTTGAGCTCTCAACTTCCTTTTCAATTGTCTTACCTCCGTGGCTGATCTGCCAGGCCTGGGGATTCAGCTTTGTTGCACCACCGCACACTTCAAAGCTATTTCAGAATTCTCACTTCAAAATTAAAATATACATTTTCTTTTCAGTGACTAAGCTATGAAACACAATCACATGGGATAAGGAAGATGTGGTAGAGTAGAAAAGAAAAAAAAAGCTACAACACAGAAGCAAGTGCTTCCTGGGGAATTCGTTTTCTCAAACATGTGTTTCCCAGAGCTCAGAAAACACTGATTTCTGTGTTGTTGTATTGTTTCTTTGTTCTACTCAGCCACTTCCTTATCCCACATGATTCCATTTCACGCCTCAGTCACCAAGTAAGAAAATATATACTTTAGGTTAGATTTTAACTGTAAGCACATTTTTGAAGTGAGCCCCCAGTACTAAAAATGTTAGCACTTGCGGTATTAGCTAGAAGCTAAATGATAAGTTCTAAAAGACTCTTCATAATCCCAAACACGGGGGTAACTACGTAGCCTGGAGATGTAGACAATGGCTCCCTCCTCAAGCCATACATCATTTAACTAGAGTCTTGCAGGGACCAAGGGAAACTCAGCACCCGAGTTGCCTGATGTTGATGAGGGATGATTCCAGATTTCAGAACATTGCACAGCTGCAAGGCCATTGTAATGGGGATGAGTGTCCCACCACTGTGGGTGCTGATGGGAGGCTGATTTCAAATGGTCCCATATGGTCCTTGCCTGTTGGAGGTCTTCCCTTCCTGCCATCACCCTAAAGATGAAGATGTTCACCCTCCATTCTGAGAAGAATTTACTAACATTCCAGGCCGTCACAGGAGGAGGGTGGTGTGAGAGGGCAGATAGAGAGAGGAGGGTAGGGAAACTTCTGGTGTCTTTATGAGAGTCACTCCAACCCAGAGAATGCCTGGGTGATGGGTTGGCTGATGTCAGTTGGGGGTCCTCAAACATAGAAAGGAGAGGGTGGACTCTGTGCTCTTGGCTCTAGCAATTTTCTTTTCAACCTCCCAGCCTTACTGTGATCCCTTTCCCTTACTCTTTCCCGTTTGAAGCTGAGGAGGGAATATTTTCTTATTTCCAAGAACAGAAAAACACACTTTGCAGGTATGCATTTGAATCTTGCACCTTGGATTTAGGTTAGTAGATTTTCTTTTTCTCTGAGATAGTTAAGTACCTTAAGCTTTTCCTGCTGGTTCTATTAAAGAAAATAAATTTTTTTCAAAGATGTTAAAGTGTGAAAGTTAGTCTCTCAGTTGTGTTTAACTCTTTGCAACCCCATAGACTATCACCCGCTAGACTTCTCTGTCCGTGGAATTTTCCAGGCAGGAATACTGGAGTGGGTTGCCATTTCCTACTCCAAGGGATCTTCCTGGCCCAGAGGTTGAACCCAAGTCTCTTGTGTCTTCTGCACTGGGAGATGGATTCATTACCATTAGCACCACTTGGGAAGTGGTAAAACTCTTGCTCAGACAGTTAACAAACCCTAATTAAGTTCCTAGAAAATTGCAAGCTCTCTGCTAGTATTGAGAATTACAAAGAGGGGTGAAAAATCTCCGCCTTCATGGAGTTTAGAGTTGAACATGAGAAATAAACACATAAAATGATACAGGCAATGGTAACGTCTATACAAATAAAGAAATAGTACAGAGCTGGGAGTGATTTATTCTCATGGAGAGAGGAAGTATCAGGGAAATATTTATGGAAGTGGTAAGGCCTGACATGGGTTTTGAAGGCTACAAAGGATTTTGATGGAAGAACAAGAGAGAGGCAGGTCCATCCAAGTGTAAGGAGCATGTGCAAAAGCACAGGGCTTCTCCCAACCTTCTACCCTGCCCTCCTCTGCTGGCTGCACTTGGGATCTTTGAGATCCAGAATGATTTAGCAAAGAAGCTTAAAGCCTGCTGGAGCTTTGAGCATCCGCCTTGTGGATCTAGAGAAGTCTAAAGATTTCAGAGTAAAAAGTGACTTCTGGATTCTCCAACAAGCTCTTGGGTAACCAAGTTTGGAAAGCAGTTGTTGGAATTCCACCTAACTCTGGAAGTCTACTTTTGGTCTCCAAAGTCTCTTTTCTTTGAATTGTGATGGGTGCTGAGCACTGCTGCTCCATTCTTAGCGATGAGAGGCTAGGCAATTCTTGGGCAGGTGTCTGGTGATCAGGGTTGAACAAAGCTTGAGATGTCGAAGGGACAAACCAGCATCCCTCCAGTGGACAAGAGGAATCCATGCTTTTGAATTTTGGGAATGAAAACAAAGAAGCAACAGCAGCCCTAGTAGGTTGCTTGGCATTGTGGAAATGCGCCTGGTCCATTTGGGAAGCTTATCCAGTGCTGCCAATGGCTTTCAGTGAAGTTCAGGGCACTCAAAGTTCAGCATGAATGCGCTGCTGTTTCAGAGAATTCTTTGTGATCCTGTATGCTAGGACTTGGTGGACTGGACTAGCTTACCTTGGCCAGGTGATCAGTAAGTGTTGACTGACAAGTCAGAGAGCCCCTTATGGTCCTGTTGCAAAGTTCCAAGTCACACAGAAGTATATCTGCAAAAGGACAGCTCAACAAGGTGGGCAACTGAGCCTAGGATGTTCAGTTTTACCAAAGAGCCTCTAGGACAGGATTTTTATTCCTTCTAAATATCGGGTTCTACAGTTCAGTTCAGTCACTCAGTCATGTCTGACTCTTTGCGACCCCATGAATCACAGCACGCCAGGCTCCCTGTCCATCACCAACTCCCAGAGTTCACTCAGATCACGTCCATCGACTCAGTGATGCCATCCAGCCATCTCATCCTCTGTTGTCCTCCTTTCCTCCTGCCCCCAATCCCTCCCAGCATCAGAGTCTTTTCCAATGAGTCAATTCTTTGCATAAGGTGGCCAAAGTACTGGAGTTTCAGCTTTAGCATCATTCCCTCCAAAGAAATCCCAGGGTTGATCTTCTTCAGAATGGACTGATTGGATCTCCTTGCAGTCCAAGGGACTCTCAAGAGTCTTCTCCAACACCACAGTTCAAAAGCATCAGTTCTTCGGTGCTCAACTTTCTTCACAGTCCAACTCTCACATCCATACATGACCACTGGAAAAGCCATAGCCTTGACTAGATGGACCTTAGTCGGCAAAGTAATGTCTCTGCTTTTGAATATAGTATTTAGGTTGGTCATAACTTTTCTTCCAAGGAGTAAGCG
>SJXQ01004596.1:61032-83841 GCA_006408695.1 Aepyceros melampus | reverse complement strand
CCAGCTCAAACCCCATTCCCAAAGCCTCGCCACCCCCCCTCCCGGTCCAGCGACGATTTGGCAATCGCAGGCATCTTAGAGCGCCAACACCGGCCCCGGCAGGACGCGTGTCCGCAGGGCGTGGGTGAGGTCCTCGCTGCTTTCACCCCCGGGTCCCGGCTCGGGGCCGGGAGCCGGCGGCTGAGCGCGACGAGGCTGGGCGGTCCAGGGCGGCCTTGGCCGGAGAGACGGGGAGGAAGGGCTGGCCGCGCCACTCCGGAAACCGCGGGCCTGCCGGGCGGATCGCTGACCCTCAAAGTCACGAGGCGCGGGGAAACCACCGGCCCACGCCAGAACTGAGGCTAGCGCTCCAGTCGGAACCCTCCTGGGTGGCGCGCAGGTCCGCGACGGAGCCCGGAGGACGAGGTAGAAGACGTAGGGCAGAGGCCACCACGGGTCCCAACACTGCTCTCCATCAAAGGGGTGCCGTTTCATTCGGCCTTGGCGCCACGCTGCGAAGTCTGGGGTCGGACCTCAAGTCCTCAGCACACGTGTGTGTGGGGGGTGGGGGGAGGGCGGCAGTGTACGTGTATGGGCCTATGAGGACTTAAAGGAGTGGGGTGACTCTGGCAGCTGCTACGATCGTTTCCGCTGAGACTTGGGAGGCCGCAGAGGAGAGGCGGCCAGCGGAGTGGCGAGAGCCGGGCTTGGGAACTGGGAGGGGGCGTCTCCCCCCCCCACCCCCCGCTGCTCGGAGAGGCTCTGTAGCGAGCTCCTCAGCATCCTCCACCCTCCCGTCTCCCGGCCGCAGCCCCACACCGCCCCAGGCTCGCTCCTCTGCTCCGTGTTTGTTTAACCCTCAACCCCTCCGCGGCAGCTGCGGGTAAAAGGATTCCCGGCGCGCTAATCCTGGGGCTGGACCCCAGCCTTCGGCCGCCGGGAGCGCCCCTCCCCCTCCCAAACCTCGAGCCCGAAGGTCCCCAGGGGCCGGCGTCTCCGCCACCTAATTGGGCCTGGGGGCCGTTGGGGATCGACAGAAGGGGACCCTTGGCAAGGTCCCCATTGTTCCCCGGGAGCTGGGAAGCTGACTCACGCTCCGAACACAGCGATGCCGAGTGTTTTCTCGGCAGCCTTCACCCGAGTGCTTTATTTAGACAGGCTTTATTTACAGTACACATGTTTTCGGCTCGTTATTCTGGAGGCGGGAGTGGAAACTGGGCAGAGCAGGAGTTCTCCCCGTGAGCCTCACGTTTGGAAAGGGGTTGAAGCTCAGCGCAGTCGAAGGTTCCCACTCCCGCTTGCTCTGTTCCCTAGTGAGTTGATGCGGAGGAAAACGGTGAACCGGTGGAAATGGAGGGCGCTGGGCGAGGTGGGGGATAGGTTTACACAGGGGGTCACCCCTCCCACAATGCCGCCCTTCAAAATGCATAGCACCCCAAATACCTGAGACGTCCGCATGCCTATTGTAGAGACGGTGGGGGGAGGGGTAGAAATTCACACGACAACACACACCGGCTAAGAAGAGCGTCTTTAACTCTTTCTCCTGGGCTGCTTCCTTCCGGTTGTTTTGCACTTGTCGGGTTATCCAGGACTCGGTTTCTCTCTGGATTCTGGGACGGGCTTTGTCCAGACTCCTGAGTGGAGGGTACAGGCCAGCCAGGCGGCTAGAAGGCCTCTGGTCGCCAGCCCTTAGTCAAGCCTGCTCTTTTGGCAGCTCTCAGTAAGTGGGGTGGTCCGGTTAGGGGGCTGCAGGAAATTGTCTGAGCTAGGTGAAACATTTTACAAAACCTTTGGGGGGCCTACGGCTGACTGGAAGCTGGCAATGTTCAACCAAACCAAGGTTAACGAGTTCTCGCTCCTGACTTAAGGTGCAGTTCAGAGAAAACTGGGGGTGGCGCTCTTCAGAGGAAGTAGGTTTACTGGCATTTCCTCTCATTTTTCTCCACAGCGAGGTGTTGCAGTCGTCCCTCCTGCAGCTTGCAGAGCTCAGTAACCTTTTTTGGGTTGGGGTGGCAGAAAGGCCTCTCTGGAGTCCCTCTTTGGCCGGGGGTGGGGGTGGGGGAGGACGACACAGCTGACTTGATCTCTCATGGCCCATTCGCAGTCTTGGCCCATTGGCTTGCTTCTCATTTCTGCTTGCAGTGAAGAAGGGCAGGCTGACTGCAGGTTCTAGGAAGGGCACAGGACACCTGGGCCTCTTCTGGTCTTCCCCTAGTGTAGCCCTGGACTGCTTAGGAGTCAAGGCCCAAACAGCCTTAGCCTGGTTTTCTCTCCCTCTCTCGAGTCTCTGCCTTCGAAACCTTAGGGGCTCTCTGGGGTTTGTTTGCAGTGCTGCTCTTCCTGAATCCCTTTGGTCCCTGCCCGTTGGCTTAGGGGGCTGACCTCTTCCCTGCACCCATGCCCACCCCATTCCCATTTTCAAGGGGCAGTGTTGGAGCTCCGCAGCCTTGAACTGTACTGGGGCCACATGAGAGAAGATGACTTGACCTTTGCAGGAAGGGACGTGAAGGCAGATTCACAGCTCGAAGCGTTGCAGGGAGACCCAGGGCTGCACAGGGAGCCGCAGGCGTTGCCACAGCCCCAGCAGCTCTGACGGGAGCCTGTAAGAGGAAACCAGCTCCGGGAGGCCAAGAGCTTCTGTGCGATGTGTGTATGTGTGTGTGCGCGTGCGCGTGTGCACACACACAGGCCGTTCATTGAGCCTTTGGTGGTGGGGAAGCTGGGGCTACTGTCAGTGTACAGGGAGGCCTGGTGTGCTGCGATTCATGGGGTCGCAAAGAGTCGGACACGACTGAGCGACTGAACTGAACTGAACTTAAATCTAAAGGATTTAAAATTAGTAAATATAGGTTGAGCAAATCCACCCAGAACTTCAACATTCACCTAGAATGTTTGCCAAGATGAAAAGATTAGGGGCAAGAATCAGAAGGAAGAGTATTTCACAAAAAGCTGACTACTGCAGAAGAGTCATTTATACCTGAATTCTTGTAACATTTTAGAGTTACAAACAAACAACTAAACAAACACAAAACCTCAAAGCTTCCAGGATCCAGAAAAATGTGTTATGTACAAAATTTAAAAAAAATCAAATTCCATCATACATGTCATTCAATATTAATTGCTAGAAAACAGTTGAATGGAGTCTTCATTTTTTGTCAACAGAAATTCAATTATCAAGTGAAGAAAACAAAGGGAGAATTTCATTCAAGTCAACTGAAGATTATAATTCAGGAGACAGACTCAGAAGCTCTGAGAACTCTCCCACCTGTTAGAAGTTGAAGGTACAACCGTACACATTTTTAAGACAAAAGATTGTCATCAAAATGACATACTGACATCTTACATGAGAGTTCACCAGATAGTCCAGGTAAGCATGTGCAAAGCAAGTAGCAAGTCTCCATGATTCCTTACAGAGTCAGGAAAGAATGCTGTTCTTTTAAGAAGTTACATTGCTAGTATTAGAATAAATTATAATTCAGGAGACAGACTCAGAAGCTCTGAGAACTCTCCCACCTGTTAGAAGTTGAAGGTACAACCGTACACATTTTTAAGACAAAAGATTGTCATCAAAATGACATACTGACATCTTACATGAGAGTTCACCAGATAGTCCAGGTAAGCATGTGCAAAGCAAGTAGCAAGTCTCCATGATTCCTTACAGAGTCAGGAAAGAATGCTGTTCTTTTAAGAAGTTACATTGCTAGTATTAGAATAAGGAAAACAAAAAACTATTTTATAGCCAAGCCAGCATTCTCACCTTTGAGGAAGTCTTGTTAATGTACAATGCAGAAGCATATTACATATTACAGGGGGAGGAAAGAGACCCAAATAGACAGAGAGAATTTTGTGCTTAAATTTGCTTGTCCTACTTTAAAATACAAATTATGTTTCATCACTTTCCTGAGTAGAAACTAGAATTTTCTAAGCAACAAAACTAGCAATAAGTGTAAAAAAAAATTCTGGACAAGCAAGGAATCAGAAGTTGTTGGGTTTTTTTTTTTTCTCAAACTGATTTTGCATTTTTTAATTCTGCTGTAGGCTGTTAGCACCATGCAGTCCTTGGAAGTTATGTGCTCATGATGAATGTCACTATTTGAAGGGGTCATCTCGTTTCTTTGAATGATTTCTCTCTGAATTTTATTTTTATTTTAAAATGAATATTGCCATAATTAAAACTTTGTTAGACTATGTGTGATTTGTGAAAGGGAAAGTGAAATTTGCTCTGTTGTGTGTGACTCTTTGTGAACCAATGGACTATAGAGTCCACGGAATTCTTCAGACCAGAATACTGGAGTGGGTAGCCTTACCCTTCTCCAGGGGATCTTCCCAGCCCAGGGGTCAAACCCCGGTCCCCGGCATTGCAGGCAGATTCTTTACCAGCTGAGCCACAAGGGAAGCCCCATGTCTGGTTTATACTTGTTTATTTCTTGTCACTATGTCTCTTACAATCCATACAGAGATGCTCAATCTTAGATCCAGAATATCAAAAATGTAACTTAGAATTTTTAAAATGTTTTCAGACTCTAACTCAGAATGTCTGTCATTCTAGGCAAGAAAGGCAATTATTCTAAAACTTAAGGTCCCCTGCATTGCAGGCAGATTCTTTACCAGCTGAACTATCAGGGAAGCCCATGTCTGGTGTATACTTATTTCTTGTTACTATGTCTCTTACAATCCATACAGAGACGCTCAATCTTAGATCCAGAATATCAAAAATGTAATTTAGAGTTTTTAAAATTTTTTCAGACTCTAACTCAGAATGTCTGTCATTCTAGGCAAGAAAGGCAATTATTCTAAAACTTGTAGGATTTGAAGGATCTTCAAAACACTAATCAATTATGTAGCCACACAGCAGAACATAAAAGTTACTGGGCCTCTTCTAAGTGGTTTACATATATTAATTCATGTAATCCTCATGACAGCTTAGGGTAGGTACTATTATTAATACAGAGACGCTCAATCTTAGATCCAGAATATCAAAAATGTAATTTAGAGTTTTTAAAATTTTTTCAGACTCTAACTCAGAATGTCTGTCATTCTAGGCAAGAAAGGCAATTATTCTAAAACTTGTAGGATTTGAAGGATCTTCAAAACACTAATCAATTATGTAGCCACACAGCAGAACATAAAAGTTACTGGGCCTCTTCTAAGTGGTTTACATATATTAATTCATGTAATCCTCATGACAGCTTAGGGTAGGTACTATTATTAAACCCATTTTCAGATGAGAAAACTGAGGCACACATAGAGCTTATGTAACTTGATCAAAACCATGAGCTTGTAAGTGACCTTACCAAGATTTTAACTCACCCAGTCAAGTTCTAATATTTATGTTTTATGGACGTGAGTCTGAGTGAACTCCGGGAGTTGGTGATGGACAGGGAGGCCTGGCCTGCTGCGATTCATGGGGTCGCAAAGAGTCGGACACGACTGAGTAACTGAACTAACTAAGCCTGGATAAATACATTCTCAGAGAAAAAGAAATCTCTGGGTTTTGACCCTTTCCTTGGAAGTGTGTAATTATTAAATGGATTTATTATTCAGGCCAAGTCAAAGTTCTCTCTTCTTATCTTATTTGGCTTTCAGTTTTGAATATGTTGGCAAGATAGAGGAGAATTGCACTGCTGAAAGTTTCCTGAGCAGGGGCCATCTTTCTTCTAGTTTTCTGAAACCCTTAAAAAAAAAAAAAAAAACCTAAGGCTTCCTTCAAGACCCCAAGGTTTCTAACGTCTGGTCTTCCCTTGATATCTTGGAGCAAGTATCACAGGAGACACTTGCAGGCAGTCCACAGAAGGGAACCTGGAAGAACCACAAAGAGCATGTATTCCTGGTGCCTGTGGCAGTGTCGGTGAGAACTTTCAGGATGCCTTCATTCCCCTGAGAAGAGCTGAGAAGTTGTGAACAGTCTTTGTGAGTAGTACATTTTCTTAGTGATGGGCTAAAGGGAGGGAAGTAAGAGAATCTGGTCAAAGACCCTGGGGTTAGACAGAGGACAAGCCAAGCTGTATCTGCTCTTTCATCATATAGGAAAAAAAAAAAAAAAAAAAAAAAAAAAACCTAAGGCTTCCTTCAGGACCCCAAGGTTTCTAACGTCAGATCTTCCCTTGGCATCTTGGAGCAAGTATCACAGGAGACACCTGTAGGCAGCCCACAGAGGGGAACCTGGAGGAATGACAAAGAGCATGTATTCCTAGTGCCTGTGACAGCATCAGTGAGAACTTCCAGGAAGCCTTCATCCCCGTAAGAAGAGCTTAGAAGATTTGACAGTGTGTGAGTAGTACATTTTCTTAGTGATGGGCGAAAGGGAGGGAAGTAAGAGAATCTGGTCAAAGACCCTGGGGGTAGACAGAGGACAAGCCAAGCTATATCTGCTCTTTCATCATATAGGAATGTTTGGTGAGAAAATCTGTCGAGGCCAGAGCAATGTGTATGCTCAAGCCATCTCTCTCAGGGGCTGCTCACTGCCTTTTCTCTGTCTTTCCGTCCCTTGGATGAAGTGTTCTTCTTCAGAGGGATTTAGAGAGACTGTGGTCAGATTTATCACATCAGAGCATGACGGTTGAATTAAAGACTGTTTCCTGGGAAAAAGGGAAACAAAAGGCCCTCTTTTGTGAACATCAAAGGCTTCCCTGATGGTCCCTGAGACTCTAGGAGGCCATTTCTTAGAAGTCCTGTGAACCACTTAGCTACAATCTTTTTTACCTTGTGGGTCCCATTTTTATCTTTACTCCAGCTATTTTCAGGACCCCCTCAATGTCATACTGTTCTCTACTCTGAAAAAGATGGTATGTTCCCCGGACTTCTCTCTACTAAGAGACCTCTTTCTGATCCTGCTTTTCCAGATGTCCATGAGGGGCTCAGGTGAGAATATTTTATATTTTATATACCTGGATTCTCTTACCCTCTGAGTAGAATTAAACCACTCTGCTGTGTCTCCTATAGACCTAGGTTAATTCCAAATCTTTTACTTGGATACAATAATGCATTTACCCATACACAAGGGCAGATAAAGCACTATCATTTTAGATGGAAGGACCAGGTAGAATTTCTTTTCTGTTGCCTTCTAATTCATTGGGATCTCAATTTCTGGAGGAATGCATTTCTGATGCCCAAGATCTGCCAAAACTTAGCTTCATGATTTTCCAGCACTCCATCTTTCTTCATTGAACTTACTACCATTGCAATTTAAAAATCATCCATTTAATACGCAATCACTCTGCTGACTGTGAGCTCCACAAGGGTGGAAATCTTGCTTGTCTTGTTCACTGCCATCTTCAGCCTGAATATGTGTGACAAATGATTGCTCTGTTAACGAGAGAGAGAATGCCCATGGGTCTCTGGGACCTGTGAAGGTGCTGTGCTCTAAAAGGCACAGGCAGGGTATTGCAATATTCTTCTCACTTATGACTCCATTCCACAGATTCCTTTTTGGTGATTGGCCCCTCGGAACCCATCGTGGCCATGCTGGGTGCAGACACAGTGCTGCCCTGCCGTGTGTACCCAGCCATGAACGTGGAAAATATGGAGATCCGGTGGTTTCACAACCAGTTCTCAGAGGCTGTGTTTGTGTATCAGAATGGAATGGAGCAGGTGGGAGAACAACTAGTAGATTTCAAAAGGAGAGCCAAGTTGGTGAAAGACTACATCACTGAGGGAAGAGTAGCTGTGAGAATCCTCAGCCTCCGGGTCTCAGACAATGGAATGTACAAGTGCTTTTTTAAAAGAGGAACTGATTTTGAAGAAGCCAGTTTGGAGCTAAAGGTGATAGGTGAGTAATTACCAGAAAATACAGATCACTGTAAGGGAAATGTAAGTGTTCTGTATGTGATTAGGGGAGCAGGATGGTGAACAAGAGGCAACAAGTAGGTATCCTTGGAGGTGTCAATATCCTAGGCACTGAATTTAACCTCACATCCTCTTTATCTATTTATGCATTTATTGTGATGTACTTTAAAAAACAAATGATTTCCATAAATATCTATCATAAAAATAGATCATTTATTTCCCTCTATGTCTCTCCTCATATATTTTGAGGTAAAGCACCGTGATTAGCAAAATGTACCATTCCTCCCATAGATGACAGTACCAGTTGGCTACTGTGATGGACAGAAGCTTAACTGGAAGTGCTAGTGGTCCAATCCCGAATGCATGTTTGGAGAAAATGAGGGTTTGACAGAGTAGGCTGAGTTGCTGCTTTGTTGTGCTTGTTTTTTCATTTATACACATGGACTCTCTTATGTCTGCCTTATTGTGGTTGTTTTGTTTTGTGTTCACCATCATGTTTGAGATCTTCCTATGGAGTTCATTGAATGTAGTTGTAGTAGTTCATTTCTATCTCTTTTTTGTCTGTTTTGCTTTTTACATTTAGATCTCACATCTGTAGAAACATATTTTTGATACAAAATTTCATGATAAGTTCAAAATACTTTTTTGTAATGTATCTATTCATTTATCTCCATACCAATAGTGAACAGTGTAGGAAATCTCCACCGGATGTACAGTACATTGCTTCCCATAAACTTCTTATGGGTAACTAGCATAAGTCTAAATTTTCTATCTGGTTATAATGATTTATCTGTCTATTTCTTTGGTATTTCCATTTCAAAAGCTTTATACTCTCTGCCAAGACAAACATGTTATATTTCTAGTTGTAAAGTTTTCCTCATTCTTTGAACATGTTAGATTTACCTTAAATTAATACTCTCATTTAATACTACTTGTCAGATTATCTATACACTCATTTTCTCCTCCTCTTTGTGTATAACTTTAGTGGAAAAATCTAATCCATTAGGTCTTGAAGGAAAGAGCGACAAACTCTCCTGAGCCGTGTTACTGTGATCTCACTTTAATATCCTCCCAGTAAGAGGCCAAAGCTTTCATAGTTACAGAAATAACCTCAGGCAAACGACAGCATTTTTCAGTACCTTTCCTGTTAGTTTATTGACTTCTGGGTATGAAGACAAGTCCAATCTTTTAGAAACAGTTTGCTGAATAGGACTGAGCCAGACATGGTGGAGCCATATTTTAAGATATCAAGTTTTATAAAGACAAATAATACATAGTCTTAGAAGTCAGAACAGTCATCACTCTCAAAGACATGGTGGAGTCATCTAGTATTCTGGTAGTGTTATATCTTAACATGAGTGTTGGTTATGTGAATCCACTAGTAGATCAGCCCATGCAGAATTGAAGACGAGGAGGAGGAGTGAAGGGAAAGAAAGGAGTGAGAGTGGGAAAGTTAAAACATCTTGACTCTTTCATGGACTCACTTTACCTTGTCACCTTCATCTTTTAGGTAAGCTTTACTCAGGAAGACAAATAATACATAGTCTTAGAAGTCAGAACAGTCATCACTCTCAAAGACATGGTGGAGTCATCTAGTATTCTGGTAGTGTTATATCTTAACATGAGTGTTGGTTATGTGAATCCACTAGTAGACTCAGCCCATGCAGAATTGAAGACGAGGAGGAGGAGTGAAGGGAAAGAAAGGAGTGAGAGTGGGAAAGTTAAAACATCTTGACTCTTTCATGGACTCACTTTACCTTGTCACCTTCATCTTTTAGGTAAGCTTTACTCAGGAAGAAAGAAAATTTGGAAAAGGAAATTATTTAAGGAAGTGCCTATGAGAAGTCTCAATTTAAGCAGCAGATGAAATAGACATGTGATATAGATACAGTAATCTTTTTCTGAAAGAATTTAACATCAGATTTTACTCTACTTCTTCCCTATTATCCTTCTATGGCCAATTGCAGATATGCTTGTGTAGAGGAGATAGGACAAACATTTGTATAAGTCCCAGAATCAGCTTCAATGCTCTTTTACCTTTCAAACTTCACATAACCATTGATCTCATGGGAATAGAAAAGAATCCCTTTCCATCTGCTGAGAACTATGGTGCTTTGTCCATCTTTTTCCACTGGTGTAGCGGTGAAATATGAGGGACATCTGGACAAAAACTCTCCAAGTCTCAGATGAATGACTTTCCTCTCCAGGTCTAGGTTCTGGTCCTCTTGTTTTCTTGGTGGGTCCAGAAGATGGAGGAATAAGGTTGAAGTGCACAGGCAAGGGATGGTTTCCCCAGCCTGAAGTACACTGGGAAGATGTGAAGGGAGAGAAGATCCCATCTGTCTCTGAGGACGAGACACAAGATGATGATGGCTTGTTTCAGATTGAGGCATTCCTCATTGTGAGAGACAGCTCAAAGACACAAATGTCCTGTTCCATGAAGAACCCCTTCTTTGGACAAGAGCAAGTGGAAACGATTTTTATCCCAGGTGCGTGCTGCTCATTTGGGAGATAGGAGAGGAGTAGGGAAGGAATACGGGCTTTCCTGATGGTTCAGCAGGTAAAAAATCACCTGCAAATCGGAGACACAGGAGATGTGTGTTTGATCCCTGGATTGGGAAGATTCCCTGGAGGGAGGAAATGGAAACCCACTCCAGTATTCTTGCCTGAGAAATCCCATGGACAGAGGAGCCTCGGGGCTCCAGACCATAGGGTTGCAAAGAGTCAGACATGACTGAGTGTCTAAACACACACACACACAAGGAAGGGATATTTAGCACATGGGATGGGATGGGCTTGCTTGGTGTGTGTTTTTAACCAGGTTTTGGGGACCCTGTGTCAGAATCCTTCTTCCCTAGGCCCTCTCCTTGGAAGGCAGCATTTGCTGTGACTTTGGTGATACTTGGGATTTCAGCTGGTGCTAATGTATATTTGGCCTGGAAAGAACGACAGGGAAAGAAGAAACTATCAAAAGTCAAGAAAGAAAAGGAGAAAGAAAGTAAATCTAAAGGTAAAACTGGGCATCAGACTTGGTGGGGATATGTGACTTTATAGATTTGTTAACATGGCTGTGCATGCAGATGGCATCTTTGGGGAATGCAGAGAAATGTATAAGAATGAATCAGAGCCCCGAGACCTCCAACAAAACATGGAGCTCAAGAACTTCTTAAGGAAAAAAATATTATAATTGATTCCATTCGAGAGGGAAAGATCACTGCTATAGGCATAGATAGAGCTTATTTTTTTTAATAGTCATAATGATAATTCTCAAAGAATTTTTTTTGTTCTGGATACATGGAAGTAGCATTTAGAATCTGGGCTTAGTAACATAGTCTAAAAAATATTTTCTATTAAACCCATTTTTTTTTCCTTTTTAGAGTCAATTGAGAGAGAGCTTGGTAAGTTTTCATCTTCATTGCTCTAAAGTAGGAGATAGAGTCCGTACTGTATGCTGTGTGTCTGGCATCTCACAGACTATTATTCCTTTTCAGCCAGAAGGAAAGCATTATATCAGCAAGGTGAGTTATGCTGTTGTTATAGTTGGGGAAACCCTCTCATCGGCCCTTTTCTTCTGGTTGCCTTCTATTTATCTTGTTAGAGAGAGAGGGACCCGCTACCCTAAACAGTATAAAATGGTCAACCACATGATATCCAACACTAGACAAATAATGGCAGTTTTTTAAACACAGATATCCTCACATATACATTCACATCCTGGGAGAGAAAGACCCCATGTGGCATGCCGGAGCACGTGGGGGTCGCAGTTGAGAGCAGAAGGAATAGAGCAAGGTCTGTGGGAGGCAGGTTTTGTAGTAACAAGAGGATGAGGTGACCCTGTTTCTGTGGAAGCATGTAATTGGCTTGTTTGATTAATTGTGCAGGCTGACAGGGAGGTGAAATTCATTAGACTGAAAATCAGGTGGGGTTCAGCTGTTTTGGCCAACAGGTACTATTATTCCTTTTCAGCCAGAAGGAAAGCATTATATCAGCAAGGTGAGTTATGCTGTTGTTATAGTTGGGGAAACCCTCTCATCGGCCCTTTTCTTCTGGTTGCCTTCTATTTATCTTGTTAGAGAGAGAGGGACCCGCTACCCTAAACAGTATAAAATGGTCAACCACATGATATCCAACACTAGACAAATAATGGCAGTTTTTTAAACACAGATATCCTCACATATACATTCACATCCTGGGAGAGAAAGACCCCATGTGGCATGCCGGAGCACGTGGGGGTCGCAGTTGAGAGCAGAAGGAATAGAGCAAGGTCTGTGGGAGGCAGGTTTTGTAGTAACAAGAGGATGAGGTGACCCTGTTTCTGTGGAAGCATGTAATTGGCTTGTTTGATTAATTGTGCAGGCTGACAGGGAGGTGAAATTCATTAGACTGAAAATCAGGTGGGGTTCAGCTGTTTTGGCCAACAGGGAAATTAGCTGAGAGGGGAGACTTTCCTGACAGCTAGAGGACCTATCTAGTGAGAGCAGGTTGTCGTTTGATGTTTAGTCACTAAGTTGTGTCTGACTCTTTGTGATCCCATGGACTGTAGCCAGCCAGGCTTTTCTGTCCACGGGATTTCCCAGCCAAGAATGCTGGAGTTGGTTGCCATTTCCCTCTCCACAGGATCTTCCTGATCCAGAAATCAAACCTGGGTCTCCTGCATTGTAGGCAGATTCTTTACCATTTGAGCTGGAGCAGGAGAACTCACAATTAGGCATTTGGAACCCTGTGAAGCTCAAGGGTATCAAGGCAGCACACAAAATTTTAGGCTTTCCAATATATTCTCAAAACTTAAGCCTACCTTTTCTTTCTCCCCAACCAAAAAAAAAATGAACCTGCATATTTTATCAGAGATGTAGAATGTGAAAAATGTGAGAAATAAAACTGGAGATATAAAGAAGATAAGTACATCAGAATTGTCATTGAGATCATGAACGCAGTATACTGTACAATGGTAAACCCTCAGATTTTCACTTTCTGAAATGACATTCCTATAAATGGGAGAATCTAATGCTTTTGTTTTATTTCAGACTGGAGAAAAGCTGAGTTATATGCTGGTGAGTAACTGATACTGATACTGTCTTGGGGCTTCAAGTACTTTGGTATTTCGTGAGGCATTTTCAGAGCATTTTTCAGATAGGAGCTATTCTCCGGAGATTTTACTTTGAATCTAGGAGTCCAAAAAGACACAAGGGGATAAAGGGAGTAGCTTCTCTCTAGTTCAGAGGACATGAACTTGGCATATTCTTCCATCTGATTTTTTTTTTCCTTTTTAGACTGGAGGAAGGAACAGTTCAAAGCAGGTGAGTTACTTTGCTATTATTTGTCTCACTTAATCTCTTCTATACAATTGAGAAACTATTTGTATAAACTCCCAACAATACTTAACTGGTTATTCATTTCATGGCTTTCACCTCAATCTAACGCGGAAATGTTACCAGATTTCTTACCATTCTGACATCATTCACTCATTCAGCATTAAGTTATACAACTACTTATTTAGTGCCTTGTAAATAAAGTGGATTTGGTCTCTAACTTTATGGGAAAGTGCATGTACAAACTGTGATGCATTATGAGGAATAAGAGTTTGCCATGAAGAAAAAATGGTGGATTCAAGGAATTCCCTTGAGGAATTTATATTTATTCTGAGACTTAAGTGCTGCTATTGATCTATTCATGTCAAAGAGAGTAGTTCAATCAGAAGGAAGCCTGCTGTGTACTCCATCTGAGACAGAGAAGGGCTTGTTGCATCTCAGTGCAAGTGGAAAATGGGCCCTGACCATCTTAGAATCTTCCCAAAATCACAGCTCTCTATTTCTACTGCTTGCTATTCACTCTGAATATCCCTGTGTCCACAAACATTGCTTAGTTAATTTAATCCTCCAAAAATTAAAATATAGTCTAATCATTCTCATACACTTCTTATGAGAAAAATTTTAATTATTGAAGATGTTTGGTTTGACCAGAAGCAGATTCATTACTACTGGTATTACACTATTGCTACTATCAGTCCATTCTGAGGGAGATCAACCCTGGGATTTCTTTGGAAGGAATGATGCTAAAACTGAAGCTCCAGTACTTTGGCCACCTTATGCGAAGAGTTGACTCATTGGAAAAGACCCTGATGCTGGGAGGGATTGGGGGCAGGAGGAGAAGGGGACGACCGAGGATGAGATGGCTGGATGGCATCACAGACTCAATGGACGTGAGTCTGAGTGAACTCCGGGAGTTGGTGATGGACAGGGAGGCCTGGCGTACTGCAATTCATGGGGTCGCAAAGAGTCGGACACGACTGCGTGACTGAACTGAACTGAACTATCACTATACTGTTACTATAATCATCAGAAGCTAAAATTTACCAAGTGTTCATCATGGACAAAATATAGTACTAAGTTCTCTGCATATCATCTCATTGTCTTCTCACAGTAGTTCTGTGCTGAGGCATCATAATTATGTACACTTTCATGAGATTAAAGTGGGGCCGAGAGAAGCAAAGTAACTTCAAGATTGCCAGTACTAAAAGCAGAGTAATTATCAAATTCAGATCTTTCTGACCACAGAGCCTGAGATTTCAACCATTAAAAATATAATAAGAGTGTAAGATAAGTACTATAGATGGCTTGGTTATTATCTAATCTCACAGAAAAATGACCCCAAAGTATTATCTCCAAATAGACTGTGGCTTCTTTCACATTTGTCAAGAAGCAAATTCAACATCTCATTGCATTGATTCTGTACATTAAACAGCACTTACCAAGCTTTGTGTGGTTTGGGGTTTTTGTGTTTGTTTCGGCTTTGGAGAACTTCTGAGGAAGAAAACACACCATGTATGAATAATAATATTATCATTCAACAGGAATGAAAAACTGCTCTCCTCTGTTTTGTATATTACCAGTATTTTCTTTTTTTTTTTTTGGAATATTATCTGGGTCTGCCACTTGCTTCCTCAGCACAATTGAACACATAATTACTATGTAAATGTGGATTTCCACATGCTTCCAAAGAAACACAGACCATTTGGTACTGGAGAGTTTTTAAAACATTAATCACTTGGAATATGGTACATTTGACTTAATCTATAAAATGAAAATACTTCTTATCTGCCTTGCACGGTCTAGTAGTAAGATTAATTACTTAATTTTGGATAAGTAATTTGAACATGAAAAGCATTACACAAATGAAAGTAGGTACTAATATTAAAACAGAAATTACTGAGCTACTCTGTAAAAAAGCATGGAGACATAGTTTCTGCTTATTTTTTTTGTCTTTATTTTTATTATTATCATGTATATTACTAGATCATTATCTAATAATTTCTAGGTTTAAAAATGTAAGACAACAAATAAGATTTTTTTCTTTAAGACCCGACACTCACATAGGGGTTTCCCTGTTTCACAAAGGTAGCATTGAGCATGTTATTGTTCTTTAGTTGCTAAGTCGTGTCCAACTCTTTTGTGACTCCATGGACTATAGCCCCCCAAGCTCCTCTGTTCATGGGATTTCCCAGGGAAAAATATTGGAGTGGGTTGCCATTTCCTTCGACAGGGCATCTTCCTGACCTAAGGATCAAACCCACCTCTCCTCCATTGGTGGAGGGGTTCTTTACCACTGAGCCGCCAAGGAAGTCCACTGACTATGTTGCTGTGATGTGCTTAGTCGCTCATTGTGTCCAGTTTTTTTCACCCCAGGGGCTGTAGCCTGCCAGATACCTCTGTCCATGGGGATTCTTCAGGCAAGAGTACTAGAGTGGGTTGCCATGCCCTCCTCCTTATCACCACCCAAATTTGTGATTCCTAACCCAGCGATGCTGACCTGTTTCATAAACATCGTTGTATGGCTTGGACCACAGCATGTTCTTTTGATTGGGTGAGTATTGAGAAGAAACAGCAAGTCTCTTTTTAAAATTACCTGCAGAAAATGAAATAAAATTTAAAAATCAGATACATAGAGATATTGCTCTAACTTTAAAATCCATTCCCTAAACCAATGGAGAAAAAACATATTTAACTAAAGAATCACAGATGCCCCACTTGTACTTATGCAGATTCCTGGTCATATAAAAAAATTCAAGAAATAATTAAAGATTGAAAATCCAACATTTTGTAAGAAGAGAGGGAAGAACAGAACAAACATAAAACTATCTGTTATTAAATGTTTCAATGACTCTCCTCTTTCCGTAGCATACTGTATACATCTATCAGCATAATACGAAAATCTTTACCATTTTTTCTACTGCCTACTTCTCAGACCTCATTATGTCTTTCAATAGTTTTTAACAATTACTTACTGAGCATCCACTCTGTGCCAGGTTCTTTGTTAAGTGCTAGGAATGCAAACAGAGGGTGAGGGGGAGAGAGAGAGGATTCCTGACAGCACAAAGTCTAGTGAGGACTCTAGCAGGAGATGCAATAAAATCTTTACCATTTTTTCTACTGCCTACTTCTCAGACCTCATTATGTCTTTCAATAGTTTTTAACAATTACTTACTGAGCATCCACTCTGTGCCAGGTTCTTTGTTAAGTGCTAGGAATGCAAACAGAGGGTGAGGGGGAGAGAGAGAGGATTCCTGACAGCACAAAGTCTAGTGAGGACTCTAGCAGGAGATGCAAAAAGTTACCTTTAATTATGTATCCTGTGTAGCTGGGTCAGGGACTACAAAGGTTATCACAGGATGCAACACGAGCACAAGACAGAGACCTAATCTGAGGGATAGAAAAGCTGCCCGTACAGAGGTGTCATTTAGGCTAAGACCTGAAGAACAAGAAATTACTCCAAGCAGAGGTCAGTTCAGTCGCTCAGTCGTGTCCGACTCTTTGCGACCCCATGAACCGCAGCACGCCAGGCCTCCCATCCAGGCAGTTAGAGAGACATGAAGAGGCACAAGTGACTATGCATGAAGGCTCTGAGGGGAACTGCTGAATTCCTGACAGCGCAAAGTCTAGTGCAGACTCTAGCAGGAGATGCAAAAAGTTACCTTTAATTATGTATCCTGTGTAGTTGGGTCAGGGGCTACAAAGGTTATCACAGGAGGCAACACGAGCATAAGACAGACACCTAATCTGAGGGATAGAAAAGCTGCCCGTACAGAGGTGTCATTTAGGCTAAGATCTGAAGAACAAGAAATTACTCCAAGCAGAGCTCAGTTCAGTTCAGTCGCTCAGTCGTGTCCGACTCTTTGCGACCCCATGAACCGCAGCACGCCAGGCCTCCCATCCAGGCAGTGAGAGAGACATGAAGAGGCACAAGTGACTATGCGTGAAGGCTCTGAGGGGAACTGGGCCTGACAATGAGAGGAAAAAGGGGGAAGTGGCTAGAGCTGGGGCTACAGGAGCAGTGGGGCCCAGATTAGAGAAGACTTGTGACCACCTTAGTGCCTCATCTTAAGAGCAGCTGGAAACCACTGACGTGCTTGAAGCAGTAGGTGTGAAATATTCACAAGTGTGCTTCTTAAAAAACCATTCTATCTGCTGTATGAAGGAAAAAACCTGACAGGGACAGGAATGAAAGCTAGGCTGTTATTGTTAGAAGGTTATTGCAGTGGCTTAGGATAGAAAAGATGACAGGAATAGGAAAAAGGGGGAAGTGGCTAGAGCTGGGGCTACAGGAGCAGTGGGGCCCAGATTAGAGAAGACTTGTGACCACCTTAGTGCCTCATCTTAAGAGCAGCTGGAAACCACTGACGTGCTTGAAGCAGTAGGTGTGAAATATTCACAAGTGTGCTTCTTAAAAAACCATTCTATCTGCTGTATGAAGGAAAAAACCTGACAGGGACAGGAATGAAAGCTAGGCTGTTATTGTTAGAAGGTTATTGCAGTGGCTTAGGATAGAAAAGATGACAGGAAAGAAAGAAAGGAAGGAGAGGAAAAGGCTGAAGTATGAGGAAAGGAAGGAGGAAAAAAAAAACTCTTACCTTCAAATGTCAAATAACAGTAAAAAACAATTTTCTACCATATTAGGCAAAGAATCAATTCCCACCACATATACAGAACTGCAAATCAACAAAAGACTAGCTACTCAATGTTTAAACAAAGCAGACAATGAGCACTTTATAGAAAATAAAATGCAAATATTATAAAATCATATTTAAAATGTTCATAATTAGAGAATTAAAAAACATTTTGAGATATTTTTCACCTATAGTATTAGTAACATTGAAGGCCCCAGTGAAGGTCAGTTTGGGAGTTTAAGAAATGCTACATGACAAAATTATTAAATAGACTTTTTACTCAAAATGTTATCTACTATTGGTGAAAATTCACATTCTACTCTCACATGAAATACATTTAAAAACCCTTCAGTAACAAAATTACATTTAATTTGGCTTAACCCAGTGCTGCCGGCTGAGTCTTCAGAGAGCGCAAGCTCTCAGTGGAGATCTGCATGTCTAGGCAGCTTACTGGGGACTGGTTGCCTTCCAAGAGGGCCAAAGCTGATAACAGAAATGATGCTACAGAACTCATTCTTTATTTCAGGGAGATGACAGGATCCCGGAAGAGCAAGAGTCTGAGGGCAGCTCTTAACCCTCAGATGCAAGAAAGGCGTAATTACCATGATGAGCAGTGAGGACTGAATGGCCTGACTCGAAAGGATCAATGAAAATGGAAATAAAACACAGGGCTCCCAGGGGGAAACAAATGGACAGCCAAATAAGGATAATCCTTAATTTATATGACCAAAGGGATCATAAATGGGTGTGATGACAGGATCCCGGAAGAGCAAGAGTCTGAGGGCAGCTCTTAACCCTCAGATGCAAGAAAGGCGTAATTACCATGATGAGCAGTGAGGACTGAATGGCCTGACTCGAAAGGATCAATGAAAATGGAAATAAAACACAGGGCTCCCAGGGGGAAACAAATGGACAGCCAAATAAGGATAATCCTTAATTTATATGACCAAAGGGATCATAAATGGGTGAGCAGAAGGCTGAAGTCAGACCTCCAATACGAAAGTCATGATGCTTTCCCTAATTTCCAGACCTGAGCCAATTCTCAGATGCAAAGCTTCCTACCATAATCAGAGGCTGGGATTACATTAGAAAAGATTGTAAAAGAGCATGGAAAATGTATGCAGTAATTCCCTGTTCTTTCCGCCAAGGGACCATAGCAATTCACTCAGTTCATGATATACTGGAAGAAGAAAAATCCAGATCTTTTGAAGGCTGCTGTACACAGGATCTGAGCTGATGCTGATATTTGGTGTCATTATGGAAATGAGACAATAAATGGATTTCTGGCCAAGTCTGTCTCATGGTTATCATTCATGTGAGACAGACAATATCAATTCAATGTCTTGACGTAAGGCTATAAACCTCCTGCTCCCTGTTATAATGAAAGCACCTGGACCATCTGGACATTCTATAGAACATCACATTCATTCACTATATTGATGATATCATATAAATCAGGTCTGATTAGCCAGAAGTAGCTAGTATTCTGAGTGCCATAGTGAAATTAATGTGCTTTAGAGGATAGGAGATAAACCTTGCAAAGATTCAAGGGCCTATCTCATCAGCAAAATATTTAAGAGTCCACTGGTCTGGGTCGTACTCAAGTATCTTCTTCAAATTAAAGAACAAGTTATTCACCTTGCACATTTTACTTACTTATTCACCTTGCACACTTTGCCAACAAAGATCTGTATAGTCAAAGCTATGATTTTCAGTAGTCATGTATGGATGTGAGAGTTGGACCATAAAGAAGGCTGAGTACCAAAGAATTGATGCTTTTGAACTGTTGTCCTGGAGAAGACTTCTGACAGTCCTTTGGACAGGAAGGAGATCAAACCAGTCAATCCTAAAGGAAATGTACCCTAAATATTCACTACAAGGACTGATGCTGAAGCTGAAGCTCCAGTACTTTGGCCATCTGGCTCAAAGAGCTGATTCATTGGAAAAGACTCTGATGCTAGGAGAGGTTGAGGGCAAGAGGAGAAGGGGGCAACAGAGAATGGGATGGTTGGATGGCATCACTGACTCAGTAGACAAACTCTGGGAAATAGTGAAGGATAGAGAAGCCTAGTGTGCTGCAGCTCATGGGGTCACAAAAAGTTAGACATGACTTAGCAACTGCACAACAACTTCTATTGGGCTCAAAGAAAGAATCTACCTTATTGTTTTCTCAGAAAGAGATGTAAAAATTGCTCATCTATGAATCCTGAACACTGTTCAATATAGACCTATCCCCAACTACTAGCTCTGATATTGGCATGCCATTTAGCCAACATGATGTCTATGTAAATGTGAAAGTCACTCAGTCATGTCCGACTCTTTGCAACCCCAGGGACTATACAGTCTGTGGAATTCTCCAGGCCAGAATACTGGAGTGGGTAGCCTTTCCTTTCTCCAGGGGATCTTCCCAACCCAGGGATCAAACCCAGGTCTCCCGCATTGCAGGAGAATTCTTTACCAGCTAAGCCACCAGCAACCATTCTATTAAGTAAGTAAGTAAGTGAAGTTGCTCAGTCATGTCCAACTCTTTGCGACCCCGTGGACTGTAGCCTACCAGGCTTCTCCGTCCGTGGGATTCTCCAGGCAAGAATACTGGAGTGAGTTACCATTTCCTTCTCCAGGGAATCTCCCCAACCCAGGGATCAAACCCAGGTCTCCCGCATTTGAGGCTGACACCTTAACCTCTGTAAGGACCCTAACTAATCAAGAGCCAAGTTTCCTCATGATTTACAAATTTTCAACAAACTCAATTTTGTCTTAAATAGTTTTTGTCTAAATACATAAAAATTCCATAGACAGAAGATCCTGGTGGGCTTTAGTCCCTGGAGTCACAAAAAGTCAGATACAACTGAGTAATTGAGTCTCACACAGTGGTCTGGAAATGGATAAACACACAATCAGAACAATAATAAGCCAAATAACTTTCTAAAATATTGTCCACCTAATCCTAAGAAATAAATCTCAGTACTTGAAAAGGATTACCTTTGACATGGTGCTTCAAAATTAAATTTACCCTTCACTCAAGAGGCAAGGGTTTCCCAGGTGGCTCAGTAGTAAAAAATCTGCCTGCCAATGCAAAAAATGCTGGAGACATGGGTTCAATCTCTGGGTTGGGAAGATCCCCCTAGAGAAGGAAATGGCAACCCACTGCAGAATTCTCGCCAGGAAAATCCCATGGACAGAGGAACCTGGTGGACTGGGCTACAGTGCATGGGGTCACAAAGAGTCGGACATGATTCTGTGGCTGAGTACACAAGAAGCAAGTATTTATGTCCATTTACTGAACACTCACTACAAATTATCACTTATCTAACCAGTGTCATAAACTATTCCAAATCAGGGTAGCTCAAAATAACACCCCGCCATTTCTGATGATTCTGTGGATCAGCAGTTTGCGCTGTATGCCGCTGGGTGGTTCTTCACTGGTCTCACATGGAGTCCCTCTATGGCTACAGGAACAGAGAGGTTTGACTATCTGTTATCTGAGCTGCTTTAACAAAATACCATAGGCTGAGTGACTTGAACAGCACATATTTCCCATAGTTCTAGTCTGAGGTCTGGCCTTGCCTGCAGGTGTGATATCTGGTGGGATCTTGCCTCCTGATTCATGGATGCGCTGTCTTCTCACTGTGTCCTCACACAGCAGAAGAGGCAAGGGATCTCTCTGGAGCCAGGGCACCAAGCCCAGCCTCATGACCTAATCACCTACTAAATGCCCCACCTCCAAATACCATTATATTGGGTATTAGGATTTAACATATGAATTTGGGGGGAGGCATAAAATTCAGTCTATAGCAGCTGGGTTGGGTGGGCTAGCATGGCCCCCCTCCTATGTCTGGTGACTGGTANTGCCTCGGGAAGAGAACAACAATCTGCGGGAAACCAGAATCCAGAACCAAAGGGACACCATGGATTGTGAGGCGCCAGCCTCACCCAGGGGTGGCAGCGTGAACAGGACGGGAAACGCCACAGAGGCGTCTCGGAGAAGAAACCCAGTCTCACAGGGATCCTGGGGGCTCGGGCTCCAGGGGACGAGCCGCAGGCACACACCCCACGTGGCCTCAGAGGAGCCCCGACGTGCCCGGGCTGGGGACACGGTGGGCGGGGGGCTCCCTGTTCAAGCCCCGTCTCTGCCCACAGGGCCCCGGAAGGGCGAGCCCCCTGCCGTCTGCCCTTTGGACGCAGGCTCCCTCCCACCCCGGGACTGCTCCCTGCTGTCCCAAAGCCACCCAGTGGTGGGGGTGCTTCAGTCGCTCGGTCGTGTCTGACGCTTTGCGACCCCGTGGACTGCAGCCCGTCAGGCTCCTCTGTCCATGGGATTCTCCAGGCAAGAAGACTGGAGTGGGCTGCCATTCCCTTCTCCAGGGATCTTCCCGACCCAGGGATCCAACCCAGGTCTCCTGTATGGCAGGCGGATTCTTCACCACAGAGCCACCCGGGTGCAACGGTCACATGAAGCGGCCACACAGCCCTCCCCACCTCGCCCGGCTGCCCACAGCTCCCCTACCTGGGACCACGCCGTTGGTCGCAATCGCACTCATGGAGATGGCGGTCAGCATCGTCTGCAGATAAACAGGGAGCCTCTCAGAAGATGGAAGTTTTCCAAGGGCCACCTCAGCACGCAGACAGCACCAGGCCCAGGCAGGGAACTCTGCAGGTCACCTCCCAGCTTCTGACCACAGAGGGGCTGGGCAGCCACATGGCTGGAGCACTCAGGACCTCAGCTACTTGACCCCCAACGTCGAGCTCCTGGGATCACCCAGGGGTCCCTCGGCTCAAGGCTCTCCTGCACTGAAGGGCTGGCTCCTAGTGGGTGCCCACTGCCCGTGGGAGGCAAAGGCCCCATTGAGGCGCCCATTTTCTGGGAGGATGCGGGGGAACCCCGTGGAGGCACACCACCTGTGATGTGCCCAGGACCCCGTCTGCGCACCCCCCACCCTGGGGCGGAGGACCACGGGAGCCTGTCCAGGGCGGGCCGCCCCCCCACCACTTGCGCAGGGGCCCACAGCTGTGAGCTGCAGGGCAATCACTTCACAACCTGGAAACCGGACGGGGCAGCCCCGGGAGGCGCGAGGCCCCGGCAGCCCGCCGGCCGGGTCCTGCCG
>SJXQ01004596.1:20780-32671 GCA_006408695.1 Aepyceros melampus | reverse complement strand
GGCCGCCCAGGGCACGAGACTCTGCGCTCGCTGAAAACCCAAGAAGCCTCTGGGGTTGCCTGAGGACTTCCTTTCTGGATGCGATTCAGAAAATAGAATGAAAGTCACTCAGAAGTGCACCAGTTCAGTTTACTGGAGTCTTGCCTCGTGACTCTCTGCTGCCCCACCGAGGTGGCCGATGCGGTGGCTCCGGAACCCTGCAGAGGCCCTGGCGCTAGCTCCAGCCAGGCGACCGGCAGGGCCCCGGGGCGAGGCTGACTGCGGGGAGGTGCCCCCTCGCCGAGCACCAGGGTGGGCGCTGGGGGAGCTTCACAGGGTAGGAGAGCAGGCGGGGGTCGAGGGAGGTCGGAGGGCTCAGCTCAGGGCTCCCACGCCCAGGAGCAGACATGCCGGGGCCCAAACCTGCCCAGCCTTCTGCCTGGTGCCCTCAAGTCAGGTGGGAGGACGAGGAGAACTTCTGCTTGCCCTGAAGCTGCAGCCTCGGACAAAGGTGGACCTCAGCCAGGAGAGGCTCCCAGGGAGGAGGCCGGGGAGGCGGAGAACTAGGGCTAACAGGGTGATTGGGGGGAAGGCAGGGGGCGCACGCCCCAGCCTCGGTGGGGTGGAGATCAGGAGGACCCCGAACCAAGGGGGGACCTCCAGGCCGGTCTGATGGGGGCAGCCGAGGGGGCCTGAGGGCGGGCGCCATGGAGCCGGCAGGAATCTGTCCGGGGAGGGTGGTCTGGGCAGGCACTGAGGTGGAAGTGGGGAGACACCCTGAGCTGAGCAGGGGCTGGCCGGATGGGAGAGGGTCTGGGCGCGAGGTACGCGGTGGGCTTGGAACCTGCGGGATCGCCTCTGCCTCCTGGCCTCCTGGCAGGATCTGAGAGGAGCCAGGATGAGTGGCAGAGGCCCAGGAGGCCCACAGACGAGGCAGCTCCCCCGGGGACACGGGCCAGAGGCAGGGCTGGGCAGCAGGCCCGGGTGCAGCCTGGGGCCCCCCAGTGCCCTCCTCGCCCCTGCTGGCCATCTGTTGCTCGCCGGACAGTCACCGGGAGGCCCCAGGGCCTGGACGCCGCCCTCCGCGCTGCAGCCCCGCTGGAGGGCTGAAGAGGAGGCCGGCGCTGGCTCCACTCGGGGAAGGTTCTGGAAACTCTCTTCCCCTCTCACCAGGCTCCAGCACAGGTGAGTTCTGAGGACCCAGTGCTCAGCAACATGCACGCGTCCCGGGAGGACGGACCCTGCAGGACTCGCTCACCCAGGGGCCCAGAGGAGTCGGGCTCCCGGAGGACAGGGGTGGCGGGCGGAGTCGGGGAGTCAGCGTTCACAGGGACGGCGCTCCAGCCTCACAGGACGAGGGGTCACACAGAGGGTGGTGTGACGGGGCTGTGCGCTGAGGATGTTTTGGGCGGTAAAGGCCGGGTCGCGTGCGTCTCAGCACAAACAGGAAGCAAGGCTCGTACACGGCGGCAGGAAGGGGTCGGTTCTGCTGGGTGAGGAGCCCACGTGTGGCCACAACAGCCGCGGGAACCACGGACGAAGGCGTGTGCACACGCGTGTTACCAGCAGGCCCTGTGAGCGCAAACCTCAGTCCCCCTGCTGGGGGGTCGCCAGAGTCCAGGTTCCAGCTTGAGCGGCCAGAAACCGCAGCCCCCACAGCTGGACCTGCCCCGGGGCGGGGCGGCAGGCCGAGCAGGGCCCGTTCTCTCAGCCTAGGGGCTGCGAGAACCTCAGCTCACGACGTGGCGAGGTCCCTGCTGCCCAGGGGGACAGGACAGGGCGCACAGGTGCCCAAGAGAAGGGGCCAGTGGGGCCCCGGGGACCCTGGTCAAGCCAGGCGGGGCGCGAGCCACGTCTGGAGTGGCCGCGGGAGCCACCGCGAGGGGCGTCAGGCGTGCCTGGCAGGCAGGCAGAGAAGAGAAGCCATAGCTCCCGCAGCTGCGGGGGCCTCTGCAGCCCCCAACTCAGGGCCAGGCCACAGGTGAGCCCCCAGGCCCAGCTGGCTCAGCCCAGGGCCAGCAGGCCATCCCAGCCCTCAGCCTGCTTGCAGCGGCCTCCCCAGAGGGTCCCTGCCCCCAGGCGGACTGCACAGTGGCAGAAGGAGCTTACCCAGGCTCCTGACCCCCAGCTGGCCGCCCCCAGGGTGCCCGGTCTCCCCCAGACGGTCCTCTCACTACTGACGCAGCCCGTCCTGTGGGAGGCCAGCCTCCTCCGCTCAGGACAATCCCGTCCAATGCCTCCTGAGGCCCTGCCTGTCAGACCAGGACCAGTGCAGCCCCTACAGACACACGGACACACATATGAACACAGACGTGCAGACACAGACACACGGACACACAGACGTGCGGGTACAGACACACGGACAAACATATGATCACAGACGTGCAGTTCCAGACACACAGGCACGCAGACACAGACACAAGGACACACACGCATGAACACAGACATGCAGACACGTGAACACACACGGACACAAACATGCAGATACACACACGGACATGGACACACAGAGACAGACACACGGTAGAGAGACAGACGTGCAGACACAGAGACACACACACACGTGGACACAGAGATGTGCAGATACAGACAGACACACGGACACACGCGTGGACACACAGGCAGACCTGCAGACACAGATAAACACACAGACACATACACAGACACAGAGACACATAGAGAAACACACAGAGACACGCAGAGACACACACCGGTCTCCCATGCGGACCCACAAGTGCATGCACAGACCCACAGCACCCCCACAGACACAGACACACACCCGCGACCTGGGCCTCGCTCTTGTATCCCCACGGGGGTGCCCGGCGCCAGCCTGGTCTCCGCTCTCCGCAGACATCCTCCCCAGGCCTCTGCCACCCAGGGCAGGGAGACGGTGGGGCAGGGCGGGCTGGGCAGACCAAGCATCAGGGGACACCTGGGCAGGGCTGTGCCCTTGGGGCAGATGAGGGCCTGGGGCAGCCGGGAAGGAGCCTGGGGGGAGCAGCCATGGGTGCAGACGACGGGAGGCCCAGCAGCAGAGCCACCACCCCACCCTGGCGCAGGGGCCAGCGGGAGGGCAAAGGCGAAGGGCACTTGCATCTGGGGGCGTTTCCTCCACTTTGTGAACCTACGAGGAAGGAAGACTCCCTCCCCAGGCCCACAGGCCTCCCCTGGGACTGTAGGGCCAGGGTCGGGGCCGTGACTGTGACCCCGACTGGCTTGTGAAGGCAGCCTCTCACGCCCCTCCGGGGCCTGTCTGGGGGCCGAGCTGATGGCGGTGGTGGCTCCTGACTCTATATCTGCAGGGGTTTCCCAGGAACAGAACTGCAGTCCCAGTCACGAGGAGGCCCGGGACCTGGGCGACCTTGGCTCAGAGTGAAAGAGAGAGAGGCTGGCGTGGGCCGTCCAGCAAGCCCACGGGCAGGCGGGTCCTCCAGGCTGGTGGCCAGCCTGACTTCCCTGCTCTCTGCTGGGCGGGTCTCCCGGGGGCTGACGCCCCAGGCCCAGGCGTCACCCCTTGGGTTGTGCCCTGGCGCCTGCAGCCACGGGGACTTTGCTCTGGACTAAGTGCCCTCAGCAGGGCCAGCCGCTGTCCCTGCGTTTCCACCCTCCTGGACCCCTGGAGCTCACTCTGCCTCTACCACGGGGCTGTCCACCCCACAGCCGTGGGGCCACGTGCTCCTCTCCAGAAACCTAAACACAAACCCACAACTGAAGCATTCTAGTCCCGCTCCGCGTGGAGCCCCATCACCAGTGCGGAGACTCCGAGGGCAGGGCAGCCAGCTCACAGGAGACCACGGATGCGCAGCCCACAGCCTCTGCCTCCGCCAGCCCAGAAGTCAAACCACAGCTTCAGCAGCGACGGGCTCCCGCGGCCACTGATGTGCTTTCCAGCTCAGGACCAACCACGGGGGTCCGGGGCTCCTCTCACCAACCTGAGGGGACACCGCCTCCCAGCCCCGTCGGTCTCCCTGGCTGTAGCCTGGTCAGGCCACCTGAGCCCCCCCTCAGCTGGGATGCCCCTTCCCCTCCCCCTGGGAGCTCCTCACTCCCTTGCACAGCAAGGCCTCTGTGCTGCTATGCTTGGTGGACTTCGGCCGCTGAGACCCCTCTTCCTGCCAGCGGCCCTTGCAGCCAAGCCCTGCCTCCCACCCCTTCCGTTCGAGAGCATCTTCAGGACCCCCAGTCAGGGGCAGGGAGAGGCGGCCAGGCCCCGAGATCTGAGCTGTGGCTCCCGCGCCTGAACTACGATCCTGCACACAGCAGGCAGCCCACCCCTGGCTGCATTTCTGAGACCAGCGGCATTTCCCGCCCCGCACAGCACCCGCCCTGCCTGGTGGGATGATCCCCAGGCTGAGGCTTGTGAAGTCCAGGCAGACACGGCTCCGGGGAGAAGCCGGGGCACCATTCTCCGCGTGGTAGCCCGTGGTGCTGGGCACCTCGCTACCTCGGGCCTCCTGCCACCCTCGCCCACCTTGCTCGTAGCCCCTGGCCCTGCCTGGCCCATTTGGACCTTCGGGGGCCACTCCCAGCCTCTGGGGCCAGTGGAGTTGCCCGCAGGGTCAACCAGGTCGGTTCAGTTCAGTCCATGAGTCGTGTCCGCCTCTTTGCGACCCCATGGCCTGCAGCGTGCCGGGCCTCCCTGTCCATCACCAGCTCCTGAACGTGTGGGGCCCCTAGAGGACTGCACGCTGCAGTGGGGCCACTCCCTCGCTGGGGCTTCTCTTGATTCGAAGGCCTTCAAGGGGGGCACCAGCCCCGGCCCCACAGGAGCAGGGTTGAGGGGGAAGCCCAGCCGCTCGCAGGCCGCACGCTCTGGGCGGTGGGTCCCGACAGGCCCTGTTTCCACGGCTCCTCGGTCACCCCTCGGCCCACAGCAGGACACAGCCAGCCCCCACGGCGGCCCAGGGCCCCTCGGCGCAGGCCTCCTCCTCCTGGGGTGGGCAGATGGGGTGGGGGTCCCCGGAGACACAGCCAGGCTCCGGTGATGGAAGAGGAGCCATCTGGGGCCTGAGCTGCTGTGTCTCTGGAGCCTGAAGGAAGGCTTGCCCTGGGCTGGGCCTCAGTGATCAGTGATCTTCAGGGAAGGGAGAGCACAGGAGCAATGGGAAGAAAGACGGCTCAGTGTAAAGCAGTCGGAGGTCCTCCCGAGGGCCCAACCCGGGGCAGGGAGGGTGGTGTGGACGGGGTGACTTCCGTCAGCTCAGGCCTGGGGTCTGTGGACTCTGCCCGTCCTAGGCTCAGTCCTCTGCCCAGCCCCTTCATGAATGTGCCGGTGCCCTTAAAGCACCCCCAGGCTCGCTGTTTGGGGGAGACCCCTGGGGTCCTCCTCACTTGCTGTAACACTATATCCTTCCTCTCCTGCCCTGTGACTTTTGGCTCACACCCTCCAAGAGATTCCAGATGTTCAAGCTGGATTTGGAAAAGGCAGAGGAACCGTAGATCAAATTGCCAACATCCGTTGGATCATAGAAAAAGCAAGAGAGTTCCAGAAAAAACATCTACTCCTGTTTTATTGACTATGCCAAAGCCTTTGACTGTGTGGATCACACCAAACTGGAAAATTCTTCAAGAGATGGGAATACCAGACCACCTGACCTGTCTCCTGAGAAACCTGTATGCAGATCCATCATCAACAGTTAGAACTGGACATGGAACAACAGACTGGTTTCAAATAGAGAGTACATCAAGGCTGTATATTGTAACCCTGCTTACTTAGCTTATATGCAGAGTACATCATGCGAAATGCTGGGCTGTACCAGTAACCTCAGATATGCAGATGACACCACCCTTATGGCAGAAAGTGAAGAAGAACTAAAGAGCCTCTTGATTAAAGTGAAAGAGAAGAGTGAAAAAGTTGGCTTAAAGCTCAACATTCAGAAAACAAAGATCATGGTATCTGGTCCCATCACTTCATGGCAAACAGATGGGGAAACAATGGAAACAGTGACAGACTTTATTTTGGGGGACTCCAAAATTTGGAAAACTCAGCAGTGGTCACAGGACTGGAAAAGGTCAGTTTTCATTCCAATCCCAAAGTAAGGCAATGCCAAAGAATGCTCAAACTACCACACAATTGCACTCATCTCACACGCTAGTAAAGTAATGCTCAAAATTCTCCAAGCCAGACTTCAGCAATACGTGAACCGTGAACTTCCTGATGTTCAAGCTGGTTTTAGAAAAGGCAGAGGAACCAGGATCAAATTGCCAACATCTGCTGGATCATGGAAAAAGCAAGAGTTCCAGAAAAACATCTGTTTCTGCTTTATTGACTATGCCAAAGCCTTTGACTGTGTGGATCACAAGAAACTGTGGAAAATTCTGAAAGAGATGGGAATCCAAGACCACCTGACCTGCCTCTTGAGAAACCTGTATGCAGGTCAGGAAACAACAGTTAGAACTGGACATGGAACAACAGACTAGTTCCAAATTGGTAAAAGAGTATGTCAAGGCTGTATATTGTCACCCTGCTTATTTAATTTCTATGCACAGTACATCATGAGAAACACTGGGCTGGAGGAAGCACAAGCTGGAATCAAGATTGCTGGGAGAAATATTAATAACCTCAGATATGCAGATGACACCATCCTTATGGCAGAAAGTGAAGTGGAACTAAAAAGCCTCTTGATGAAAGTGAAAGAGGAGAGTGAAAAAGTTGGCTTAAAGTTCAACATTCAGAAAACGAAGATCATGGCATCTGGTCCCATCACTTCATGGGAAATAGACGGGGAAACAGTAGAAACAGTGTCAGACTTTATTTTTTTTGGGTTCCAAAATCACTGCAGATGGTGACTGCAGCCATGAAATTAAAAGATGCTTACTCCTTGGAAGGAAAGTTATGACCAACCTAGAGAGCAGATTAAAAAGCAGAGACATTACTTTGCCAACAAAGGTCCGTCTAGTCAAGGCTATGGTTTTTCCAGTGGTCATGTATGGATGTGAGAGTTGGACTGTGAAGGCTGAGCACCGAAGAATTGATGCTTTTGAACTGTAGTGTTGGAGAAGCCTCTTGAGAGTCCCTTGGACTGCAAGGAGATCCAACCAGTCCATTCTGAAGGAGATCAGGCCTGGATGTTCATTGGAAGGAATGATGCTGAAGCTGAAACTCCAATACTTTGGCCACCTGATGCGAAGAACTGACTCATTAGAAAAGACCCTGATGCTGGGAAAGATTGAAGGCAGGAGGAGAAGGGGACAACAGAGGATGAGATGGTTGGATGCATCACCGACTTGATAGACATGAGTCTGAGCCAGCTCCAGGAGATGGTGATGGACAGGGAGGCCTGGCGTGCTGCGATTCATGGGGTTGCAAAGGGTCGGACACGACTGAGCGACTGAACTGGACTGAACACCAAAAGGCGCCCCGGTTTTGGCGTGACACCGGGACCACCCCGTGAAGCCCTCGGGAAGGCAGGTCCAGGGAGGCTGTGCGGGCTCCTGGGCAGCAGGGCAGTGCTCGGGAGGGGGTGGGGGCTGGGCTGGGCCTGCTGACCCCGGACCCCCCCAGCCCCGTACTTGCAGTCGGTGGTGCCCCCGTGCCCAGCCACACCTCCCAAGCAGCACACACACGAGGCCTCCTGGAGGGCCGCCGTGACAATGCTGCCCAGGTGGAGGCCCTGGAGGGTCCAGCAAGGTGGCGTCAGGCACCTAGGCTCCTCTGCACCCTGCCCCCAGGGCCAGGGTGCACCTCAGACAGATCCGCCCGGCCCCGTGGGCGCCCCTCGAGAGCAGGGTCCTGTGGGTGCTGAGACCTGCAACCTCGGGCGGGTGGCCTGACTCAGAAACACCCGCTCGGCTCTGGGGCTGGAGGCTCTCATGGGGCCGGGGCTCGAGGCAGCGTGTTTCGTGCCTCGACCAGTGTCTGAGGCTGCAGGCCGCGGGCCTCTGCCCCCGTCTTCCCTGTGCCTGTCTCCTCCCCTCCATGTCTCCTCAGGATGCTTGTCTTGGAGCCAGGACCCTCAGCGACGCCAGGACGACCTCGTCATCTCCAGACCCTGCATCGCGTCTGCAGAGAGCCTTTTTCCAGGAAGGTACCAGGAGTCAGGGCAAGGATGTGTCTAGGGGTCACCATTCAGCCCACGAGTGGCATCAGACCTGGCCCCCCCACACACACACATGTCCATAGCAGGGGCTGCAGGCCACACACGCGGGGCGGGCAGTGCAGGACGCGGCGCCCAGAGCCCCCAGCCCCCACCAAGGGCGCACAGCCAAGGAGACTGCACGCCGAGGCCTGGCCCCCCACAGACGAGCTGCTGTGCGCGGGGGTCTGCCTCCCAGACGGGCCATGTGACCGTGCCAGACGCCTGGGCAGCCAGGCTCCACATCTGTGACCCGACTCCAGGCCTGCGTATCTTACGAACGCCCGTGAGCCCCCCACCCCGCCGTACCAGCCCCCCACGTTCTGACGCCTTCACAGCCTGCCCTAAAACAGCATTTCCAGGGGCACCTGGGTAAGCACTCCAGGCCTGCAGACGCTGCACTGTGGCCGAGAATGTCCTCGCCTCGGTGCATCAAGGTCAGTGGGCACAGACCCCCGCCCCAGCCAGGCTGGTTCAGGCTGAGGGCCTCACAGCTCCCCTGCAGTGTTCAGCAGCTCCCCGAGACCCAAGGGGCTCCCACACCTGTCAGACTGGGAAACCCTGCAGGGCTGCGAGGCCCAGACCGTGTTCACAGGTCAGGACTCCGAGGAGAGTGTGTGGTGGGGCAGGGTCCAGGGGCCTGGGGACCCCTCCCTGCGGGCCAACGGCGGGCCCTCGTCCTCGGGAGGGCGGGGTCTCTCCTCGTGCAGGCTGCAGGGCAGGCCCCAGGCCCCTAGGACCCTGCAGCCCCCGACCTGCACGGGCTCGGATGGTTCCCTCCTGAGGAAGGTGGCCCTGGCGTCGGCCGGCTCCACCCAGCGCTGGGGTCCTCCTGACCACTGTCTGGAAAGCGGCCATATCTGTGGGTAGTCACCCTCAGCTTACTAACAGCCCTGGGCGGGTGGGCACAGGCGTTCGGGCTGGAGGCGGGTGGCTGGCATTACCTGCAGGCTCCACAGCCCGCCCCGCACCCCCGGGAGGATCCTTCTGTGAACAGGGGACGGGCCCCGTGTGCCCGGCACAGTCTTGCTCAGCGTCGCAGCGCTGCCTGCTCTGCTAGTGAATCCAGGGAGACGGGAGTGCTCGCGTCTCCAGGCAACGAGGACAGGAGCCAGCCCTGGGGAGGGACCGGGGGGCGGGAAAGAGGGGGCAGGAGCCTCGGTGCAGGTGAGGCAGTTCCCGGACCCCGGCCGCGGGGCGCCCGCTCCCCGTGGCCGCCAGAGTGCCCCGTGGGGAAGCGGGGGGCCACCTGGGGGCTGAGGGCAGCACAGAGCCGGGGCACGGGGCAGGGTCCACGGGGAGGTTGCCCTCTGTGTGTCTGTGTCCCGAGCTCCCCTTCTCATAAGGACAGTCGGGACGAAGGCCACCCTAGTGACCGCGTCCACCTTAATTGCCTGTTTAAGGCCCATCTCCAAACACAGTCATGTTCTAAGGTCCTGGGGGTCAGGACCCGGGCAGAGGAATGCTGGGGACGCCAGCGAGGCCGGCCCGCTCGTCGGTCACCGCAGGGTCCTGGGGCGTCCGCCACCCACTGCCTGCTCCACCGCTGGCCGTCCCACAGGCCCTGCCTGGTCCCTCCCCCGCGGCATCCCCGGCACCCGGACCGTTCGGCTCAGCAGCCAGGGAGCACACAATTAAGTGTCTCGTTAAACCAAGTAAACATTTAAAAACTAAATCCTGTTCCCGGGTTGCACTGGCCACGTTTCAAGGGGTCAGCGGGCACCTTCCCCACCCTCCATCCCTGTGCGCACCTTCCTGTCTCTTTATCCTCCTGTTTCTCTGTCTCTCTCTCTGTCCCCCAACCCCAGGCTGAAGTGACCACCCAGGGTGCCAGGGAGTGAGCTGCCCACTGACCCGCCCCCACGAGCCCTGTGCCTCCACCGCCCACACTCTGCCCTTTGGATGCGTGTGGAGCTCAGTGCAGACAAACCGGCTGGACGTCGAGAGAGGAGAATGGACTTTACCCGCTCGTTCCCCCCGCGGGGTGGCTGCCGGGTCCTGGGCGCTTGCTTGCGAGGCCAACAGGGGCCGAGGAGGCTGTGGCCCTGTGCCGGCTCCCCTGAGGCCTGGGGGTGTGACCCGCCTGTGCAGGGGCAGGGACCCGTGGCCGCCAGAGTGCCCCGTGGGGAAGCGGGGGGCCACCTGGGGGCTGAGGGCAGCACAGAGCCGGGGCACGGGGCAGGGTCCACGGGGAGGTTGCCCTCTGTGTGTCTGTGTCCCGAGCTCCCCTTCTCATAAGGACAGTCGGGACGAAGGCCACCCTAGTGACCGCGTCCACCTTAATTGCCTGTTTAAGGCCCATCTCCAAACACAGTCATGTTCTAAGGTCCTGGGGGTCAGGACCCGGGCAGAGGAATGCTGGGGACGCCAGCGAGGCCGGCCCGCTCGTCGGTCACCGCAGGGTCCTGGGGCGTCCGCCACCCACTGCCTGCTCCACCGCTGGCCGTCCCACAGGCCCTGCCTGGTCCCTCCCCCGCGGCATCCCCGGCACCCGGACCGTTCGGCTCAGCAGCCAGGGAGCACACAATTAAGTGTCTCGTTAAACCAAGTAAACATTTAAAAACTAAATCCTGTTCCCGGGTTGCACTGGCCACGTTTCAAGGGGTCAGCGGGCACCTTCCCCACCCTCCATCCCTGTGCGCACCTTCCTGTCTCTTTATCCTCCTGTTTCTCTGTCTCTCTCTCTGTCCCCCAACCCCAGGCTGAAGTGACCACCCAGGGTGCCAGGGAGTGAGCTGCCCACTGACCCGCCCCCACGAGCCCTGTGCCTCCACCGCCCACACTCTGCCCTTTGGATGCGTGTGGAGCTCAGTGCAGACAAACCGGCTGGACGTCGAGAGAGGAGAATGGACTTTACCCGCTCGTTCCCCCCGCGGGGTGGCTGCCGGGTCCTGGGCGCTTGCTTGCGAGGCCAACAGGGGCCGAGGAGGCTGTGGCCCTGTGCCGGCTCCCCTGAGGCCTGGGGGTGTGACCCGCCTGTGCAGGGGCAGGGCTGGGGAGCCTCCAGTCCGCGAGAAGTCCCTCTGGAAGGGGGCGACCTGCACAGCCCAGGAGGTGAGCCCACAGGATGCTGGAACGTCCCAAGCACCTCCTCAAAGAAAGCCAGAGAAGCCCCAAGCTGTCTGTGTGTGAACCTCCCCGACTCCTGGCCTCTTCTACCCCAGGGCCCCCTGCTCCCTGAGCTCAGGGCAGGGAGTCAGGGAGGCTGGCACCACACTCTATCTCCACTGAGGCTGCCAGAAAGCACCCGCCAGCCCCACAGACAGCAGGAAAGAGGGTGGCCGGACTGCGGGAGGGGGAAGCTGCCCAGCTCTGAGCCCATCACAGGGCCCTTGCTGCCACACACGTGCATAGACAGACACGTGCACACAGGCACACAGGCACACACGTGCCCACAGACACACGCAGAGACTGTCCACACAGACACACGTGCACACACACACAGGCATATACCACACACGTGCCCACAGACACATGCACACACACACAGGCACACTCCCTGCCTGTGGCCAAGACAGCGCAGAAGTCAGCGCCGGGCCCTGCCTGCCTGCTGGGTCCCGCCTCGAGCGCCTGCACCCAGGCCCCTCTAGGGCACGAGGCGCAGCCCACCCCCAGCTCTGACCCGGGAGTTTGCTGCATCCAGTGCAGGTGGCTCCCACCCCACTCTGAGCAGAGGACAGACAACAGCAGAAGCAGCCGAGAGGCCACGAGCACCCAGAGCCCGCCCGCTCTTCCCTCTGACAGACCTGACCTCCCGGGCCTGTGTTGGGGACCGCCAGCAGGGGTGGGTGGGGGTGCAGGAGGGGGAGTCTGGTCTGTGCCCCCAGCTGAGGGCAG
>SJXQ01004596.1:793-13989 GCA_006408695.1 Aepyceros melampus | reverse complement strand
AGGGCTCACGGCGCCAGCGCTGGCTGGGGAGGGATAGGCCGGGAAAGCCGGAGGTCCGGCTTTGGTATGGGGAGTGCGGCCACCCCCAGAGGCAGCCAGTGGCCTGGGGGCCTTGAGAATGCCCACTGAGGGCCAGGACCAAGACTCCCCAGTGACCGAGGGTGGAGGACTCCCACGGGGAGACTCTGGGGGCTGGGGACCCTGGCCTGGCATTTCCTACCCCCCAACTCTGGCCTCTTGTCCACCAGGATCTAGTCATTCAGCCCAGGAGGTCAGGCAGATCGCCTCCCTCAGAATGCTACCTGACAGAAGCCCCAGGAGGGCGGGAGGGCTGACGTGGGGCTGGGGAGGCAAGGGGGCCCTGGGCAGGAACCAGCCCCCTCTGTCCTCGGGTGTCCATGGCAGGGCCCCCAGGGGTGCTCCAGTTTTCGTTCCCTCCAGCCTCAGGCTCATCCCCCTGGCACTTCACTCGTGTGCCGCACTTCACTCATTCACTCATTCACTGAAAGTGCGTTGGTGCCTAGCAGAGCCCAGCCCTGGGATGACGAAAGGAGGCAGGAGTCCCTGCAGCTCTGAAGCCTGAGCTCCTTATGAGAAGCAGCGACAAGAGCTCTGAGTAAGAGACAGGAAGAGAAGGGGTCTGGGGGTGAGATTGTAAGTATGATGTTGGGGCAGTGCCAGAAGGAGGTGACGTTCAAGCAGTGATTGAAGGAGGTGAGTGTTCAGCAGCACAGTAGCTGCCTTTCACTCACCTCTTGATCCATCATAGCTGCTCCTGGTCCAGCCCTCACATCTGTATTCCAGCAGGGGAGGGAGAAGACAGTGGAAGGGATGATCAGCACCCCTCCCCAGAACATGGCCCAGAAGCCAGACACCGCACCATTAGCCAGAAGGGGGTCACGCGGTCACACCTGCCTGTTGAGAAGACTGGGACACGGACCTGCCAAAGTTTGGAGCTCTGCTAATGAGGGAAGATGAGAAGCTAGGGCCAGAGGCCCCCAGGGCACAGGGGGAGAGGTGGAGAGCTGTGGGTGAAGACTCCCCTCTTGCACTCACCCTCTCATCTCACCCACCTCCAACCACATAGTAGCAGAGAGGGTGAGCTGTACTGTACTCACAGCTGCAGGCACAGGTGGCCTCTCCCATCTCTCTCCCGCTCACACCTGCAGGCACAGCCGGCCTCTCCCATCTCTCTCCCTCTCACAGCTGCAGGCACACCCGGCCTCTCCCATCTCTCTCCCTCTCACAGCTGCAGGCACAGCTGGCCTCTCCCATCTCGTTCTTGCAGAGCCTTCTTGGCTTCTAGGTGCTCAGGAGGCCCTCCTGGCATAAGTGGGGTCTCCACAGACCCTCTGTTCTCCCCTGATTCACTGGGACGGCTTTCCTGCCTCCGCCACCCCCCCCACCCCCGGTCTTCAGTGTTCTCTAGGCCATTTTTGCCCTTCAATCTCTTTCCCTCAAGATGAATGTTTGAATCATTGTGGAAAGTTTTCCCCCAAGTGCCTTCATGTTTTGAATGAAAAGGCATTCACTCTAAAAGTAAATTTGCGGGAAGCTATCTTTGAGGCGTCTGTCTGTCCACCCAGGTCCCGCAAGTCTTTCTCGCCATGCTAACCCACGCGTGCTCACATTCTTTGTTGCTGCTCTGACAGAGCCTTCTTGGCTTCTAGGTGCTCAGGAGGCCCTCCTGGCATAAGTGGGGTCTCCACAGACCCTCTGTTCTCCCCTGATTCACTGGGACGGCTTTCCTGCCTCCGCCACCCCCCCCACCCCCGGTCTTCAGTGTTCTCTAGGCCATTTTTGCCCTTCAATCTCTTTCCCTCAAGATGAATGTTTGAATCATTGTGGAAAGTTTTCCCCCAAGTGCCTTCATGTTTTGAATGAAAAGGCATTCACTCTAAAAGTAAATTTGCGGGAAGCTATCTTTGAGGCGTCTGTCTGTCCACCCAGGTCCCGCAAGTCTTTCTCGCCATGCTAACCCACGCGTGCTCACATTCTTTGTTGCTGCTCTGATGGATCTTGTAATTATGCTGAAATGTAAAAACCAAAGCAAGACAAACACTACTGGCTGTTGTGTATTTGTTTTGTAACCTGCCACCTCCCCGAACTCTAAATTCTGTTATTCACTTGTTTTCCCAGCTTCCCCTGTGGTTTGAAGGGATTTTTTTTTAACCTGTAAAGAACGAGCTTTTGTCTTTTTTTGTTGCTTTTACTTCTGTTTTCTTCCCTCCTTTTGTTCTTATTTTGGAATTTTCTAGAAATTCTGGGGAAATACGAAATAACGCATTTTCCAGAACTGAAAAGGGAATAGCCCTGGAGGTCATCAGCAGTCATCAGAAGCACTCAGCTGGGAAAGGACCACCAAGCCCTCCTCTGCCCTGACACTCCACCCTGAGACCAGAGGCAGCTGTGGGCAGGCTTGACCCGAGAGGCCTTCTCTTCCCTCTGTCTGGGGCCTGTCAGGTGAGGGGGCCCTCCCGGCCTCTGCATGAGGACAGCCTGCGCCCCGAACCTTGCCTCTGCGATGCCCACAGCGGCCTGGCCCAGCCAGGCTCCCTGTCTGCGGTCCTGGAAGTCTGGAAGACGCTGGGGCCGCGCTGGCCTCAGCCAGTGGAGGTCGGGTGACCAGGCCCACTCTACCCCCCAGGCCCTCAGCCCCGTGTGGACAGGGGCTGCGTTCTGAGGATGAGCAGGGAAATGGAAACGGACAGCTGCAAAGCAGACATTCACAGTGGCATCCCGGCCATACGAGCGTCCTAGGGGAGCACACGTGTGCCCGCAGCCTGACTGCCAGAAGCCAGGTCTCTGGGCGGCAGGCGTGGCAACGCTCGAGCTCTTCAGCGGACTCGAAAGGCAAGTGCCACAGTGGTCTGTGGACAGAAGGTGGTGGGCTGGGCCTGGGGGGGGCTCTGGCGTCCGCGGCGGTCAGAGCCTCAGCCATCTGAACGGAGCCACGCTGCCTGCCTGGCTGCCTGGCAGTCACTCAGGAGCTCAGGCATCACTGGCCTCTCTGGTGGGAGTGGCCCTCCTCGGCGTGTCCCGCTGGCCCTGCCAGGGCACCCACAGTCAGACCAAGGAAGGCCCCTGCGGGCTGCGGTCCACGCTGGCCCAGGGGACTCACCGTCACCTGGAGCTGCCCAGAGGCCCCGCCGCACGGGGCTCCTCATCCGAGGAGAGGGGCTGACAGCTTGGGCGGTGGCCTGTCTCCAGGTGCCCTCGGGATGGCCCAGGCCCTTTGGAGCCATCTTCCAAGACAACACGCGTGTGAACACACACACGTGCACACACACATACAAGGCACCTGGGGGCTTTATTCCATTGCCAAGGAGGCCCGTGGTCAGAGGCCTGAGCAGTCACTGCAGGGGGCTGGGCTCTGTCTGGTGGGAGACCACAGAGGGGCTTGTCAGTGACCTGGAGGCTGCGCCCCTCCCCACCAGCAGGTCCTGTGAGCACCTCAAGAAGGCCAGCGTCTCCTTGGAACGTTCCCCCGCCCCCGACCCTGACCCCGGAGCAGGCTCCCAGGGAGAGAAGGCTACAGAGAAGCCTCTGCTCTGTGAGCAGAGGGAAACAGACAGGGGAAACAGACAGAGATAGAGACCAAGAGAACGATACGGCGAGGCGGGGGGCAGGGCCGTTGGCTTCCTGCTGCGCCTGAGCTGAGGGGCCTGCACGACCCCCTGAACAGCTGCGCTCGGGCCTCGGGGCCCCTCTGGGCCCTCGTGGGGCTGACCTGCCTTTGGAGATGCAGACAGGATGGCAGGGGAGGAGGCGAAGGGTGTGCAGAGCCGTGGGGGTCGGGGGGCTGCCCCCAGCATGTGAGGCACATCCCGAGCACCCCTGGGGCTGGCTGGAGCTGGGGCTGAGCCTCCCCAGGGAGGTGCCCCTGGGGTGGAGGGCTGGTCCCGGGAGCTTCTGAGGTCTCAGGCTCAGATGACCTCTGCCCGCCCTTCTCCAGCTTCTCACCGCTGACCAGGGCTTTCGATTTTGTTCCGTCTGTGACTGTATCTGTAAACATCAGTGGGAAGAGCCTGCCAGCTGGGCCTGGGTAGTGGGCTGAGCTGGGTCCATTCCCAGATGCCTGGAGGGGAACAGCGGGCCCAACCCCCCGGGGCCTAAGAGCAGCTGGCGAGCCTGGGGTGGCGGGAAGCCTTCAGGAGTGGACCTGACCCGGCCCTGCGGGCAGCCTTGAGGTCAGACGGGGCCTGTCCACACAGTGACTGCGCTGAGCCCCACGGTCATATCCCGAGGTGGGCCTGCTCCTGGGGGCAGCGACCAGGAAGCCGTGCAGCTGGGTGTCCCTGCTGGGGACCAGGAGCCACAGGAGCAGGGCCATCACAGACACTCCCCTGCAGCGCTCTTCTGCAGGGGTCTGACTGCGAGGCAGGTGGCCTGAGCTGACGCCCGTCCTGCCCAGGCTCAGCCACGTCCACCCTACCCATCATCCTGAACGATACCCAGCATCCCAGGGTTTCACCTGCGAGCATCCAGACGGCCTTGGATTTAGTAAACCCCTTCCCTCCGTCCGTGGACTCAAGCCTGATGCTCTCTAGCTGCCCGAGACCACCCCCACCTCCCAGGGTGGGGGCTGGGGGGGTTCACCGGGTCCTCCCGCTCTGCAGGTGGGTCCCTGAAGTGGGTGCTGCCTCTGCTCCTCAGTCTCTGCCTTCTAGGGCCCCTCCTTCCTGTCTTCTGAGCCCGGGGTCTGGGATCCCCTCTTCCCCTGGGCACTCTCAAGTTCACAAGGGAGTGAAAAGGCATCATAACAGCCGAGCGCTGACAATGAGGAGAGCGGCTCCTCAGCTGCCCTGAACTACAAGCCGTTTGGAAAGTGTGGCGGGAGGTGGTCCATCCTCTCCAACAGATTCGTCTGCCAGCCTAATGCTCCTCTGAAAATAAAGCCCACGAGTGACAACGTCAAGCGGAAGGGGGAGCGCGAGCATCCTGCATCCGTGGGAAGGCCTCCTCCAGAAGGGGCAGGTCCCCCCAGGCGAGCCCCCCGCGTGCGCGTGACGGACGGTGCCCACTGGGCCCGGCGGCCCGAGGCACCCACCCTGCAGCCCGGCCAGGGCCCGAGGGCACGTGGCCTCCCTGGGCTGGACGCCGGAAGGGGACTGGACCTGGGGTAGCTCCCACAGGGACGCCTGCCTCCCTCTTAGGCTGCAGGGGTGCCACAAGGGGGCTCCTTTGCCCGGGCAGAGCCGGGCAGAGCCGGGCAGCCAGTCTAGGCCAGCCCCACTGTCTTGGCCCTGCCGCCCCCGGTGGCCGGGGTGCTGAGTCACAGACCGCCCTCAGGAGATGGTGGACGAGGCTCCTTCGTCACCCAGGGTGCGGGCGTCGTCCGGCACTGTGCTGGACTGCCCGGGCAGCCTTGCTCCCAATGTGGCCGACAAGCACGTGCCTGGCCGGCCCGCAGGCCCTGGGGGAGCACAGCCCGGAGGGCGCCGGATGCGCCCAAGGCCTGGAGCCGCGGCCAGCGGAGCCCACTGAGGGCGTACGAGCTGGGCAACCAGGGGCCGCCTGTCGCCCCAGGCAGGTGCCCCCAGGGCCCGGTTAGGAGGTGGAGGTGACGCGGTGCCTCCTGCGGGGCCGCTCCAGGGCCAGGTGGGTCAGGTCCCAGGAACAAACTGCTCAGCGCAGCAGCAGCTTCCAGCCAACAGCTTGCACCCTCCTGGTCCTGCAGGGCCAGGTGAGGCGCGGGCTGCCTGGGGGTCCCAGCGCCGCAAAGTCTGGGAGGCTCCTTCTGGGTTACTAGTGAGGGAGCCCTCCCCGACCCCGGGGGCGCCTCGGGGTCGCGCTCTCTTGCCCGGGAGGCGGCTCCTCGTACTGCCTCCACCTCCAGTCTCAATTTCGCTTCCTTTGCGGCTCCAGGCTATGAGAGTAACGCCCTCCTTGTCAGCCGAAGACCAGTCCTGTCTGGGCCCGCTGCCTCTGTGAGATCCTCTGCATGGCTGGGCCCCTTGGCAGCTCTGAGATGCTTCCCAGTGAGGGGTGCGCTGAGGGTTGGGCGTGTTTCGAGGACAGCACTGCCTTCGAGAAAGGCAGCCCCTGCGGCTGCAGGACGCAAAGCCCCAACTTCGGGGACGGCGTCCCCAGCCCCGGGCAGCCCCTCTGCTCAGCTGAGGCGCACACAGGCCCGCAGACAGTGGGGGAGGGGGTTAGGGGTGAGGCGGGGTGGGGGTGCAGACTGAGGGGTGGCGGGGAGCTCAGCAGGGATCAGGAAGGTTCCTGCGTCTCTGCAGGTGATGCCGGGCTGCAGGGCCCTCACCGCCAGGAAGGGGAGACCCAGGCTTTCCAGGGAAGCAGAGCTGGACCGCAAACATGCAGCGCCCCCGGGACAACACCTGGAGGACTGGCTTCATTTCTGTGTCCATCCCCTGACTACAGAAGGGCCTCTTCAGGCTCTGAGCCACCCCAGTGCCCAAACCGGATGGCACCCACCAGCCCAGCAGGACTCCGGGGCACAGCAGTGGCCTGTGACCCTGATTCTCTGTGGGCACCTCCATACTACTTCCTGCTTCGCTCCAGCACCCAGGACGGTGCTCAGTGCCTCGGACATTCAGAAACTGACGTGGAATGATGGGTGATGGAGGGTGGGTGGACGGAGGGAGGGACACAGAGACGGTGGCCGGAGAGAGGGACGGGTGGTGGCTGGGGGTGGATGGATGGTGGATAGAGGCGTGGATGAAGGATGAGACGAGGGAGGGTGGACAGATGATGCGTAAATGGAGGACGAAAGGCTGCAGGGACGGTGGAGGACTGGATGGGTGATCAGTGGGTGGACGGATGGTGGGTGGAAGGATAAACGCCCGAGACTCCCCTTACAATTGTGCTTACTCGCTCAGTCGCGTCCGACTCTGCGACCCTGTGCACTGTAGCCCGCCAGGCTCCTCTGTCCATGGGATTCTCCAGTCAAGAATAGTGGAGGGGATTGCCATACCCTCCTCCAGGGGCTCTTTCCAACCCAGGGATCGAACCCAAGTCTCCCCCACTGCAAGCAGGTTCTTTACCATCTGTGCCACACACTGGCACTCAGCAAATGCCGATTTTCATTCTTCTTTTCTTCTGAAACCTGTTGAAATGGCTATTATCTGCCCTGGACCCTCAAGGCTGTTTGGCTTAAGTTCCTGTTTTCTGCCTTTAATTGTGTGCTGGCTCGGGTCGTGTCGTGATTGCCCTCCGGAAGTTTAGATGAAGATGGGGGCAGGGAGAGAGGGGCGGGCACACAGGCGGTGGGCTGCAGCCGGGCACCCCGGGGTGAGGCAGGCCAAGTCCGGGTCTGGGGGTGGCAGGCTGGCCCTGAGGCTGCTGGGATGGTCCCGGGCGGGGCTGGACAGGAGACCACCCAGCAGAGCGGGTCCTGGCAGCAGGGGTCCCCGCGGCCCTGTGTTGCCCCATCTTGCTGGGGATGCCTGCATTTGCTTGGGCATCACCTCTCTGCACAGCCTCCCGCAGGTGCCAAGGCCCCGAGCCTGGGCCTGAGCCCCACCCTCCGGCCGCTGCTGGTTTGGCCATGGTGGGTGACGAGGGCTGGCTGGTGAGCAGTGGGTGGAGGTGGGTGAGGGCTCGGGGGACGTTTCTGCAGGACCAGAGAGGAGGCCCCAGTCGGGGGCATCTCCCCCTCAGGCCAGGGCCGGGGCTGGGCTTTGTCCTGGCCGGGGAACCCCCAGCAGCAGAGTCCTGAGCTATGGAGGTTTGACCAGCCTCGGCTGGGCTGCCCTGGCTCTGGAATCAGGCCCAGGGCCCCGGGTCAAGGTGCTCAGATTCCCCAGCGGCCCTTCTCTCGCCCCCCGACCCTGTCCCCATTGCTCCCGGGTCTCGGGGTCAGCCCCCAGCTGTGGGCCCCTCCCCACAGCCACACCTGCCCCACTTTGGACTCAAGGACACGGAAACTTCTGCCACCTGACCCGCCACCTGGCCCAGCATGGCCACCTGATGCGTTGGGCTCCTCCCGCCCCCACTCCCTTGGGAGGTCAGGTTTCCTGGGCTGAGCATCTCAGCCAGCTCCAGCGACGGGGCCCCCGGGTAATCCTGGCCCCAAGCCTCCTCACGGCGCCTCCCATGGCTCCGGGGACAGGTGGTACCCGGAGCCTAAGACCTTCAAGCATCAAGGGATGGCAGACCCCAGCTGGCCCTTCCTCCCACACCAGGTGGCCTGGGCACTGCCTGCAGGTGGCGATCTGAGCTGCAAAGAATCCTCATGCCACAGCCAGCTGGCTCCTGGAGGAGCTCTCAGATAAGGCACCCAGCTCACACGACATCTTTGCACCATCCAGCCAACCATCCACTCATCAACCAGCTGTTATAGCTCACGACGGTCGAGGCAGGCCTTCCAGAGCCAGGCCTTCTGGGCTTCAATCCGCAGTGGCCACAGGCAGCAAGCACCCAGCTTCCTCAAAATTCTACAGTGGTTGTAAGAGTGAAAAAGCAACCTTGTCATCGCTTCGAGGGTCCAGCACTGTGACCGTTGAGGTTGGCAGGAGCCTGGGACCCGGGAGAACAGCTGGGAGGGAGAGCGCTGGGCAGTGGGTCTGAAAGGCCACCTTGCAGGGAGCAGGCTATTTTGGGGTCCCGCCGCTCTGAGGCCTGCTGGTCATCAGTTCTCTTCCTAGTGTGTGTTTTCATGACATTGGTAGATAAATGATGACATTTGAGAATATGGTTTTCAGTTCAGTTCAGTTTCTCTGTCGTGTCCGACTTTGCGATCCCATGGCTGCAGCACACCAGGCCTCCCTGTCCATCACGAACCCCCAGCTTGTTCAAACTCATGTCCATTGAGTTGGTGATGCCACCCAACCATCTCATCCTCTGTCCTCCCCTTCTCCTCCTGCGTTCAATCTTTCCCAGCATCAGGGACTTTTCCCATGAGTCAGTTCTTCGCATCAGTCCTTCCAATGGCCAAAGTATTGGAGCTTCAGCTTCAGCATCAGTCCTTACAATGAATATTCAGGACTGATTTCCTTTAGGATTGACTGGTTGGATCTCTTTGCTGTCCAAGGGACTCTCAAGAATCTTCTCCAACACCACAGTTCAAAAGCATCAGTTCTTTGGCACTCAGCTTTCTTTATAGTCCAGTTCTCACATCCATACATGACCACTGGAAAACCATAGCTTTGACTAGTTGGACCTTTGTTGCGAAAGTAATGTCTCTGCTTTTTAATATGCTGTCTAGGTTGGTCATAGATTTTCTTCCAAGGAACGTCTTTTAATTTCATGGCTGCAGTCACCATCTGCTGTGATTTTGGAGCCCAAGAAAATAAAGTCTGTCACTGTTCCCATTGTTTCCCCATCTATTTACCATGAAGTGATGGGACCGGATGCCACAACCTTCATTTTCTGAATGTTGAGTTTCAAGCCAGCTTTTTCACTCTCCTCTTTCACTTTCATCAAGAGGCTCCTCAGTTCCTCTTCACTTTCTGCTGTAAGAGTGGTGTCATCTGCGTATCTGAGGATCTTCTCCAACACCACAGTTCAAAAGCATCAGTTCTTTGGCACTCAGCTTTCTTTATAGTCCAGTTCTCACATCCATACATGACTACTGGAAAAGCTCTGACTAGATGGACCTTTGCTGTGAAAGTAATGTCTCTGCTTTTTAATATGCTGTCTAGGTTGGTCATAGATTTTCTTCCAAGGAGTAAGCGCCTTTTAATTTCATGGCTGCAGTCACCATCTGCTGTGATTTTGGAGCCCAAGAAAATAAAGTCTGTCACTGTTCCCATTGTTTCCCCATCTATTTACCATGAAGTGATGGGACCGGATGCCACAACCTTCATTTTCTGAATGTTGAGTTTCAAGCCAGCTTTTTCACTCTCCTCTTTCACTTTCATCAAGAGGCTCCTCAGTTCCTCTTCACTTTCTGCTGTAAGAGTGGTGTCATCTGCGTATCTGAGGTTATTGATATCTCCCAGCAATCTTAATTTCAGCTTGTGCTTCATTCAGCCTGGCATTTCACATGATGTACTCTGGATTTAGAAAAGGCAGAGGAACCAGAGATCAAATTGCCAACATCCACTGGATCATTGAAAATGCAAGATAGTTCCAGAAAAACATCTACTTCTGCTTTATTGACTATGCCAAAGCCTTTAACTGTGTGGATCACAACAAACTGTGGAAAGTTCTTAAAGAGATGGGAAACGAGACCACCTGACCTGTCTCCTGAGAAACCTGTATGCAGGTCAAGAAGCAACAGTTAGAACTGGACATGGAACAACAGAGTGGTTCCAAATTGGTAAAGGAGTATGTCAAGGCTGTATATTATGACCTTGCTTATTTAATTTATATGCAGAGTGCATCATGTGAAATGCCAGGCTGGATGAAGCACAAGCTGAAGTTAGGATTGCTGGAAGAAATATCAATAATCTCAGATATGCAGATGACACCACCCTTACAGCAGAAAGTGAAGAGGAACTGAGGAGCCTCTTGATGAAAGTGAAAGAGGAGAGTGAAAAAGCTGGCTTAAAACTCAACATTCAGAAAATGAAGGTTGTGGCATCCGGTCCCATCACTTCATGGTAAATAGATGGGGAAACAATGGGAACAGTGACAGACTTTATTTTCTTGGGCTCCAAAATCACAGCAGATGGTGACTGCAGCCATGAAATTAAAAGGCACTTGCTCCTTGGAAGAAAATCTATGACCAACCTAGACAGCATATTAAAAAGCAGAGACATTACTTTCACAGCAAAGGTCCATCTAGTCAGAGCTTTTCCAGTAGTCATGTATGGATGTGAGAACTGGACTATAAAGAAAGCTGAGTGCCAAAGAACTGATGCTTTTGAACTGTGGTGTTGGAGAAGACTCTTGAGAGTCCCTTGGACAGCAAAGAGATCCAACCAGTCAATCCTAAAGGGAATCAGTTCTGAATATTCATTGGAAGGACTGATGCTGAAGCTGAAATTCCAATATTTTGTCTACTTGATGTGAAGAACCAACTCACTGGAAAAGACCCTGATGCTGGGAAGGATTGAAGGCAGGAGAAGAAGGAGACAACAGAGGAAGAGATGGTTGGATGGCATCACCAACGCAACGAACAGGAGTTTGAGTAGGCTCCAGGAGTTGGTGATAGACAGGGAGGCCTGGTGTGCTGAAGTCCTTGGCATCACAAAGTCAGACATGACTGAGTGACTGAACTGAACTGAATTCTGCATATAAATTAATAAGCAGGGTGACAATATACAGCCTTGACATACTCCTTTCCCAATTTGGAACCAGTCTGTTACTCTGTGTCCACTATTAACTGTTGCTTCCTGACCCGCATACAGGTTTCTCAGGAGGCAACTCAGGTGGTCTGATATTCCCTTCTCTTTAAGAATTTTCCACAGTTTGTTGTGATCCACACAGTTAAAGGCTTTGGCATAGTCAGTAAAGCAGAAGTATATGTTTTTCTGGAACTCTCTTGATTTTTCTATGATCTAATGGGTGTTGGCAATTTGATCTCTGGTTCCTCTGCCTTTTCTAAATCCCGCTTGAACATCTGGAAGTTCTCAGTTCACGTACTGTTGAAGCCTGGGTTGGAGAATTTTGAGCATTATTTTGCTAACATGTGAAATGAATGCAGTTGTGCGGTAGTTTGAGCATTCTTTGGCATTGCCTTTCTTTGGGATTGGAATGAAAACTGACCTTTTCCAGTCCTGTGGCCACTGCTGAGTTTTCCAGATTTGCTGGCATGTTGAGTGCAGCCCTTTCACAGCATCATCTTTCAGGATTTGAAAGAGCTCAACTGGGATTCCATCACCTCCATTAGCTTTGTTCTTAGTGATGCTTCCTAAGGCCCACTTGACTTCACACTCCAGGATGTCTGGCTCTAGGTGAGTGATCACACCATCATGGTTATCTGGGTCATGAAGATCTTTTTTATATAGTTTTTCAGTGTATTCTTGCCATATTTTCTTAATATTTTCTGCTTCTGTTAGGTCCATACCAATTCTGTCGTTTATTGAGCCCATCTTTGCATGAAATATTCCCTTGCTATCTCTAATTTTCTTGAAGAGATCTCTAGTCTTTCCCATTCTATTGTTTTCCTCTATTTCTTTGCATTGGTCACTGAGGAAGGCTTTCTTATCCCTCATTGCTATTCCTTGGAACTCTGCATTCAGACGGGTGTATCTCCTTTTCTCCTGTGCCTTTCGGCTCTCTTCTTTCCTCAGCTATTTGGAAGGCCTCCCCGACAGCTGCTTTCCTTCTTCTTGGGGACGGTCTTGATCACCACTTCCCCGTACAATGTCACGAACCTCCGTCCACAGTTCATCAGGCACTCTGTCAGGTCTAATCCCTGGAGTCTATTTGTGACTTTCACTGTATAATTGTAAGGGATTTGATTTAGGTCATACCTGAATGGTCTGGTGGTTTTCCCTACTTTCCTCAATTTAAGTCTGAATTTGGCAATAAGGAGCTCATGATCTGAGCCACAGTCAGCTCCCTGTCTTGTTTTTGCTGACTGTATAGGGCTTCCCCATCTTTGGCTGCAGAGAATAGAATCCCTCTGATTTCGGTGTTGACCATCTGGTGACATCCGTGTGTAGCGTCTTCTCTTGTGTTGCTGGAAGAGGGTGTTTGCTATGCCCAGTGTGTTCTCTTGGCAGAATGTTGTTAGCCTTTGCCCTGCTTCCTTCCGCATCCCAAGGCCAAACTCGCCTGTTACTGCAGGTGTCTCTTAACTCCTGCTTTAGGTGTGGCTTTAGGTTTGCTGACTTTTTAAACTTAGAATTCAGTCACGCTTGAAGCAGAAACAAGAACCAAAACCCTACTGTGTTCAAAAGAGGCGTCCCCGTCACAGTCCCACCCAGTCTTCGTGCCTGCTGAGTGTCTGTCACCTCACGTCCATGTGGGGGCAGAGAGGTCTGTACCAGCCACCAGCCAGCTCTCGGGTGTCCCTGGCCGTCCCTGTGGCCATGGCGAGCAGACAGCTCACACAGCGGTCACTGACCTGCAGGAGCTGAGGCCCGCCCTTCAACGTCAAGCAAGCAGCCTCGGCCCGCCCTCGAGCTCCCCCCAGAAGGACCCCCAGCAGGACCCAGAGGGCAGGGGGCCCCAAGGCCCTCCCTGCCCTTCAGCTTCCCTGGGCCTTTCCCCGGGGACAGTGCTGCTGGGCAGAAGGTACAGACAGATCTTCCCGGGTTTGATTACCCTGTGTGAGCCCAGGGTCCCCGTTGGGAGGGACATCTCGACCTGCACGAAGCCCATGATGGATTTCAGTGAGG